>JAGFZM010006584.1:0-10003 GCA_017657215.1 Limnothrissa miodon | reverse complement strand
CCCCCCCCCCCCCCCCCCCCCCCCCCCCCCCCTCCCCTTCACCCTGTCCCCACACAGAAAAAGGGCCACGGTCGGGACTGTATCTTCACAGAGATCGTGTTGGAGAACAACTACACGGCACTTCAGAATGCAAAGTACAAGGGCTGGTACATGGCCTTCACCCGCAAGGGTCGTCCGCGCAAGGCCTCACGCACCCAGCAACACCAGCGAGAGGCGCACTTCATGAAGCGCTTCCCAAGGGGCCATCTCCTCACAGAGAGGAGACCCTTCGACATTGTCCCATACCCCCTCAGCCGAAGGACTAAACAGGGCCGTCAGCAGCAGGCTGTGCACCGGTAGAGGAGGGAGGGCGACTTCGGGGAAGACTTTTCTCTCAAGAGGGCTGGGGATGGGATGGCAGAGGCTCCTTAATGTTCTTACTCTTTAGTGTTTTGATTTTGTTTTAAATACTGGAATATATCTAATTAAGTTGTTTATATTTCAGAGATATTCCTATGTCGAGAGACAAAATCTTAAAATGGTGCATGGTGCTTTTCTTTGCCCCCTCATAGTTGGTTTGCAGGAAGGATTCGCTGAAGAATCAAGGTTCCTGAACTGAATGCATTTTGCAGCAGGTGGCTTCAACACTCCTGAGGAAACTTTATTAGGCCATGGCACGATAAACTAACTGTCTAAGAATGTCACAATATTCATCTAAATATTACACACAAACAAGGGCAGCTGCTGTTGGATTGAAAATGTAACTACACATCATAATAGATAATGATGTAATCACAATCATTTGTGGAATAGATTTAGCCTTACCACACCTTTGTCTGTTTTATACATATATGAAAATATATATTTTTATTGCAAGATTTGTAAAAAAAAAAAACAAAAAAAAACTATGTAATGTAAAATACTTTTTAAAAGATGAAAATATTTATTTTAGAGTGTATTAAATTCACTAAAGTATATTTAGTTTTGACCTGAGAACTTCTTTAGGTGGGTGGGAGGAGGAAGTTAAATGGTAGGCTGATGAAGACTAAGCCTCTCACAGCTTCACTCTTTCATTCAACTGACCTATTGGGCCTGACTCTGTGGAGCTTCTAAAGATTCCCCTTGGTAAACATTATTTACTTTGCCACTTTTCTTCTGCTTCAAGATTGTTCCCCTTCCCCTCTGGTTTTGACATTTTTTGGGGGCGGGGGGCTTCTAAAGAACCTATTCAGGTTTGGAGGCCTGGGTAGAAGCCAGCAAGCCAGAGTCCAAATGAGGACCCCCAGTGCAATATGGTCAAAACAAAAGAATCAGGACCAAATAGCCTTTGTACTGACACAAGCAGCCCCAGTCAATTCTGTGGGAAGCTCAAACTGCAGAGTGAATGTATATATGTGTGACTATACTGTATAGGTGAATGTGAAGTACTGTATAGACATGTGTGTGTGTATATATATATATTTATATATATAACACATTCACACATAAATATGTGTATATATATGTGCACCTATATACTGATTAGCTGATACAGTGTGTTAATTTCATATATAGCGCACACCACCTTGTGAAAAAGTTTAATCCCTGTTCCATATCAATGTCCTTTTGAATAGTAACTATACAACAGTAAATGGCGCTTGAACTTGCCAGCAACAATAGAATCAGCATAATAACCACATGCACAAAATATTCATATATTGGTACTTCTAATAGTCTGCCGTTACTGTTTTCTATTTGAACCTTAGTTTTGTTTCTGGTGCCCTAAGCCCCCCCCCCCCCAACCCCAATCCTGAAAGAAAAAAAAAAAACACCCACACACCCCACCTTTTCCCCCTCCAAAGAAGAAGCCTCTGCAAAAGCTGAAGCCCCAGATAACGGCAAAGCAATATCTGTGACAGGCCACTGAATTCAATGTGCTCAGCAAGTGAGACTGGGTCCTGAATAGCCTGGGCCAGGGCATTAAAAGCGGTGAGGTCAGCCCACCATTTTGGCTCCAAACAAAGGTTACCACCATGTAGTTGCATTTCTCGGGATCACACACCGTAACCCCCTGATCAAATGGGCCCTTTGTGGGCCCCTGTATAAAGAAACATGTTATACAATGGCGGGTTCACACAATAACATGAGGAGGGGTCAGTTATCAAAAAGAACGCCAGTCACACGGGGGGGAGAAGAAAGCCACCGGGGAGAGAGACTGTGGGGCAAGATGCCGCGGAGGCCTGAAAGGGCCGTCACTGGCTGGGAAGAGGCATTCGGGAGTGAAATGAAAAGGCCAGAAAGAAACTGCTTGCTCTCTCTCTTTCTCTCTGTCTCACACACACAGACACACACACACACTCCAGAGGCAGCTGGGCATGACCACAGAGGCCAGGCAACGGGGGGATAGAGAGAGAGAGAAAGAGTGAGTGAGTGAGAAGGGGGGAAAGAGACACTGAAAGACGGGGAGAGAGGGGACCAAAAGAGAGAGAGAGAGGCACTAAACAGAGAATAAGAGCGATGCAGCGCCCCACACTTTCCCAGGATTGTCCCTTCTGTCAGCCGCTTTGGCTGGGCTCCATGAGCAGACCCATCCACCCGAGGTTCTGATCATCTACTAACAGACACCGGATGGCACACAGAGGGACCAAACATCACAACACACTGCTGCGTGTTATTGAGGCCAAAGAAATCATTGGCGCCACTTCGTGAATAAAACAACACTAACAAACTTTACACAAAAAAAACAGCATTGTATCGGCTTAATTGTTATTACAGGCAAACGGTAAATTATGGACGTGTTTAGAGTTTTCAGATCATGCTTGATTGCCTTCTCCTCAAAGCAACAGATGTGGCTGAAATGTTAGCATCCAGCTCAATATGGGAGATCATCGTTATCATGGGTCATCTGTTGTGGGGTCTATAGGTCTCATTTGGACCATGTGTGGATGTCATAACAATGATCAAGTCTGATTGGCCCTACAAAAAAAAGGGCGAGCTTGCCACATATGACAAGCCAGCATCAAAACAACTTGTCACCACATTGTGAGAAGTGTATAATCTCAGCTATAATGGCCAAACGGAGTTGCCGAAAGCCAAACTAACCAAGCAACCCCCAGTTAACCCTGCATGTCAGGCTTTCTATGGCAAAACAAAACAAAAACAAAACAATTATTTTACACACTGGAAACAGACCAAAAAGCATAGCATCCCGGGCAGCCTCAGAGGGTTTTTTTTGTCATGCTGATGCATGTTGTTTCAGATAGCTGGGAACAGTAGCATAGAATCTCTGGGCAGGAGAACAGAAGCTCCTGTATTGGCTCCTGCAGTGGCGCAGGGTCTTGGTCCTGAGGCGTGCCGTCAGAGTAGTAGCAGCAACAGAAGCAGCAGCCACCATGGCTTTCGGCTGCCGGCCAACGAGGTGAACAGATGCGAGGGGAGGGGATGGAAAACAGCTCTCTTCCACTGCCAAGGTAGGAGGGCTATGACGTTCATTAAGTCCCTGCGTTTTCAAGGACAATATCCACTCCCAAGACCACTCCATGGCTCTGCTGTAGAACATGCATGCTCGCCAAAATAAGACAGGACTGGCAAAGACCTGTGAAATTGAATAAATAGATAAAAACATTCTAGATGCACCTGTTCACAGCTATGAGAACGAGAAGGTGTAGCCTCAACAGGCTCCATGCAATTTCCACCAGGGCTAAAAGCTACTGATAGACAACTTTGAATCTCATAGCTCATGTTTATGGCTGTGAACAAGGGTGAGAGTGTGGTCAAGTGTCTGTTTTTGCTTACTGGGTTTGGCAAGAAAGTCAGGTCTTCAGGAGGGGGAGAGGAGAAAATGGGTAAAGGACTGTTAGAGCGAGAAGACCATCTCTATATTTGCATGGTGTTGTTCACAAGCAAAGCCATGGGATAAGGACTTATGGCACTTATAGACACACAAAAATGTCTAAACGAAGGAAAAAGGTTTCCATCTCTATCCAGAGCTACATGCACCCTCTTAAACTCACTCAAACATCCAATAAGAGCTTAAAAAGAATGCTTTTAGCAGCACAGCTGAAGGAATGATGGATCTCTTAATTTGCTTTACATTCTTACATTGCTCGTCCTTTTTGTTTGTGCAGGAAAACAATGCAGAGAATACATATCGCTGCTAAATGAACTCATCCATCCACCCAGTTGTTTTTAGTAAACCCTGATGTTAAAGCAATGGGTAAACTATGGGTTGGGTGCTTCACTTCCCAGGTGAATAAGGCAAGGTCCAGATCCAGACAGTCTGGGCAGGACCAGCAGAACAGCAAAATTCTCTCCCGGTATTTTTTTCCCAATCATCAAACAGGTAAGGATCTTTGCTTATACCCTTGACACAGAAAAACATTTTCCAGTCATTCATTAATTCAGTACCTAATGTGCTGTGCTAGCTGAGCTAAAAAGGGGTAGGATTTTCTGGGAAAACTGTGAGTGCTAAGAAATCCAGTTGGGGGTTAAATTACAGATTTATTGCAAAACACCTATTATTGCAAAAGATCTTTACATAACATGGATAAAGAATTCAAACTATCAAACAATTCCCTCAGAACATCATCTTGTTAAGGGCAACATGAGTTTAATTTCAGCTAAATGAACAGAAAAAATGCAAATATACTGAAATCCATCTTTCAGTTCAGGTTATATACCATCCACACAATTTCTATGTGCAATGCGTTTTGTCACTCAGACGCCTCTGAAATACCCACACACACACACGCCTAAAGAAAAGAGTGATGTGGAAGTCCTCTCTCTATTACCACTACTCTGTGAGTTAGGATCAGAATGTGCTGAATCTTTAGTACAGGATGATATGGGTTGAGTAAGGCCAGCAGGTGCGTGGAGTCTCATTGAGTTTTGCAGTCAATGTCTCCTTCATGAGATCCCTTCAGCTTCTTTAACTCCTTCATCAGCTCCTGCTCCAGGCTCACAATCTCCTTGGGCTTCTTGTACTGCAACCATGCCACAAGAAATATTCAACAGCCAAGTTGACCTTTTGAAGTTGTTGAAGACTTTTTGAAGCACCAAAACAGACTTAAAGCCACACACTGCAAGAATTATTATACAAATTATATTACAAATATTAGAAAAATATATCTGTAATATTTCACTTCTCACTGAGAAGTTACACTTGAAGTGTTAAGTCAAGGTTGCAGAAGTGTTAAGTCAAGATTGCAGCTGCCTTTAAATGTTGTTTTTGATAATATCACTGGAACTGGCTACAGCAAACATTCTTAAATAGACTCCTACATGTATTTTTACTTGACTTAAGGCAGTGCCTCTGTAATGTATTCACTGTAGCCCTAGACACTCATACAAAGGTAATAACTTACACTAGCAATCAAAGTGTTGTTGGCATGGGTGTAGCTGATGGCTGATTCCTCAAGGGGAAGCTGACACCGGTCTAAATCTGGAATGGTGAACTTCTTGTAATACCTGTGCAGAGATGTAAGGGTCAAAACAAGGCGACATTTCTAAAAGAACTGCCCACTGGTCTAGCAGTGCCACCTACTGACTTAAAAGTACAGTACATAAACAAGTGGAACATGCACAGCTAGGCCATCTAGGTTTGCAGTGTGAGTCAAAATGCACCCTTATACTCATGACTTCAGTACAATTTCTCTGATGAATAATTAATGCAATTTATTTTCACAGCCTTCTAAATTAAAAATTCACATCTCATGAGATATAGTATAGTATAATACCATAATAATTCAAATAAAAAAATCTGAATTTCAGCTTTTGAAAAAAAAAAAATTACTTCTTGTTGGATGTTCTTATAATGCAGACACGTTCCATGGATTCTACGGTCAGGCTGTAGACTTCTTTGGGGTAAGGAAGATTCCGAACTCTCCACTGAAAACTAGTTTTTGTGTCTTTACGAAGGAATACAGGCTGTGGAAAAGAAAATATCTTTACACCAAAACACAGTCTAACTTAAAAGGATTTATGAACAATTAGGAATTATTAAAGGATAAGAAAGTGTGCCTGTTAATTACCACTAAAAGAAATTAAAATGACTGTGGATTCAATTCATTCATTGGTTTCACAAAGTTAGATGATAGTTACTGATTATTAACGTTACATTGGAGCTGCTTTCCGTGATAGTCTCTTGCTCCCCTGGAACAGGTGTTGGCTGCGGGTCACCAATCTCAACTTGCCATGACCCATGTCCACCTAGAGTAGTTTTCATACGCCATTTTCTGACTGAAGCAGCAGACAAAAACGTAATGAAACAGTGTCGGTAATGAAACAAAATATTGGTAAGTTAAATTAACTCAACCAATTCGAGACAGATAAAGGCATAACGCTAACGTTACATTCAACATTGGCCAGACTTACGCATGAGCTCGTCGGTTTTCATATCATATTCCTCTGCCATCTCTTTTCCATCATCAAACAGGTAATGAACTTTCCTCTTTCCTTCAACAATTTGAAATATTCGTTATGCGCGTCACCCGGTATGTTAGTTTACACTACTAACATAACGCTCATACAGCCATGAGCCACCACAACGAGAATTAGCCTACTTAGCTATCATAACATTAGCAGCAACGAACGATAGCCTGCCTTTAGTACACGTAAAGGTACGAGTTTTTTTTCTCGCAATTTCATCGGAATGACATTGTGTGCGTGCACTTAAATGAAAAAGTATAGAATGACATACCATCACTTATTATTGCCGTTTTCTTCGATGCTTTGAGTTGATCTATCCAGCTCTGCACAGCCATTACAAATGTCTCAAACGCAAACTGTGTGGTTTCTATGGCAACAACTTAATAAAGATTTTAATATGTTAATTAAGATTCTGTTAAGATCACAAACATCATTCTCAAGATTGCTAGCGGCACCCTATGTCAGTCGCTAACTTATCACAGACCAGTGCCCCATAGTGAATAAGTGAATCAATTTCATATTTACGAGCCGAGCGTGCGTAGTACCGCAGAGTTACACATGTGACCCGGAAGTGTTAATTTTTTTAACTGACCGAGCCTGACTGTTTTGATTGTAAGATAGGGGTGGCCTGCCTTCTGTGCGTGTAGGTGAGTAACATTTTCTGAGTATAAGATGTTCGAATTTATTTTTAGACAGTTGTTGCCCATCATGATATTTGAAAAAACTAATTTAAGGACGTAATTTGAAATACCATATTAAACACACTATGTACTTGTAATGTTCCACCTTTCGGTTTCTTTTGACCAACACAAACGTTAATGTTAGCCTAAGTTAAGAAATTTCAGGCCCACTGTGAATTTGTACTTGGTAACTTTTGTATTCCGCTGATCTATGTTGGCAGCAATTTATTCTGGGTAACGTTAACCTTAGCAATTATGGGGGAAGCAGAAATGTTTATATTGCGAGTAGGCTAGGCTTCACTACAGTTTTTTCTTTTACAGTGTACCTTATAATTTGCATGTTTCAGATGTGACTGCAGTGTCTTCATGTTATGGCGAAATGGAGGCCCACGGTATTTCAAAAGCCTTTCCAAAAGTGAAGAGATCAAAGGTGGTTGAGCTCAAGGATGCTCCGCCAAGTAAAAAAAAATCATATGAAACTGCAACAGGTAACAGTTGTGTGTGTGTGTGTGTGTGTGTGTGTGTGTGTACGACTGAGAGAGAGAGAGAGAGAATGCATTTAAATCGTCTTCTAAACAACCTCTGCTCTCATGTTTCTTGTGTGCAGGTACTGTGTTCCAAGGTGTCTCCATTCACATCCTTCCAGCTGGCATTGGAAAAGCCAGATGTGAGATCTTCCAGAGACAAATCACTCAAAATGGGGGGAAGATTGAGAATACATTAAGCTCTGATGTGACCCATGTCATTGTAGAGGATGCCATGGAATGTGAGCGAGCTTTGAGGCTGCTGAAAGTTGACACCTTGCCTTCCCCAGTGAAATTGGTGAAGTGTTCTTGGCTTAGCGCATGCATCTCTGAAAAACAGTTGCTGGACACTACAGCCCACTGCCTTCCTCTTCCAAACAGGTATTACAGTGTACCACTTAACATTTCTCTGAGTGGTTTCTTATGTGTCTCTAAGTCTGTCTTCACTGTTTAACTTCAGAAATGTCTGAAATACAGTAGACGTGTGGCCTTCTTTTATGTAACTTAGTATTGTGTTTTATTGCACCATTTATCATTGTGTATATTCTGATATTTTTTTTATCTTACTTATGTTAAGTGTTCTGGACAATGTTTTTTAAGGGACAGCCAAGTGAAAGGGGGGACCAGCACAAATAGCTTGTCCAAGGAAGATGTGACACGAAAGCATGACTTCCAGTCAGTGCATGAAGACCCAGGAGAGAAGGTAAAGTAGGAAACTTTCGCATTAACATTAAAGCCACTATGTGTAGGATTTATCTTCTATTTATCTTCGTCTTTTATAATTTTATAATAATTTTTTATTTTTTTTTAAATATAATGCAAAACGATGGCAATTACCTCCATGAATAAATTGTAGTGTTCCCGTAAACTTGGTAATTTCCATTTATATATAGATGTGGTTGGGTCCCAATGAGAGTATCCATTGCGTCGCCATTTTCAAAATGAGGACCATGGGAAATGAGGACCGTGGGAAGGGGAGGGCTAATACATTTTATTCAAACGTGTGCAGTATACCACTTCGCCGATAGATGGGAGAAATTCTCATACGAAAAAAATAAAACTTACACATAGTGTGTTTAAGGCATCACATGTCTGATTTGCAGGGTTCCCGCGGGGTCTTAAAAAGTCTTAAAATGTCTAAAATTCAAAAAGTGAAATTTAAGGCCTTAAAAAGTCTAAAAAAACGCAAGTCTAGGTCTTAAATTTAATTGACCCAAGTCTTAAAATTATTTCCTCCGTTAATTTAAGCATTGTTCGCTGAAATAAATCAGAGTTTTCAGAGACAGTTGATAAGAACATGGACAAGTGTATATTTAACGAGACCTGGCTCGATAACAGCGAGTTTTGCAGCTGGTTACAAGCTGTCCCTGGCAATAAACATGAAGCTTGCTGCAAAATATGCAAGAAGAATCTACAGTTAGCGACATTTGGCGTAAAGGCACTGGAGTCCCATGCCAAAGCTGATAAACACCAGCTTGCCAGCTTGTTCATCAGTAAAAATGAAATGTTTTGAGAATATCTGGGATCATATGAATGTTTCGATCAATGTGTTGTGTTGGTCTTAATTTTCTAACATAATGGTCTAAAAAGGCCTTTAAAAGGTTTTAAATTTAACTAACTGAAACCTGCAAGAGCCCTGTGATTTGTGGCATAGCACGCAGTGACTAACCTGGAATATGCTAAACTGTACCTGTGAATGCAAAAACTGCAAAACAACTGCTTATCCATTAATGTACAGCAACATAAGTCCCATTATGTCCAGTGAACACTTTTTTGTTTTTTTTTGTTTAACACAGTCACAACATGACAATGCACTCAGTCACTCAGTCAGAGCTAAACTCAGTGCTTGTTTATTGCAGGTTTATTGCACCATAAGTATAAAACTTCCTCCCACATACAGCAGAGTAAGACAGACATAAAATTGCCCTCTTTCTTGTGTCACTAGATGACCCAAATGCAGACACAGGAAAGTCAAGATAATTACAGGGATGAAGACGGCGTGAGCCAGAGTGATCTGGATGCCCTTATCGGTGGACACCACCCTACAGAGAGTTCCTTCAACCCGCCGCCCACCGTGGACACATCCCCTTCTCCCTCGCCTTCAACTGCACCCCCTCAGCCTAGCCTGCCCGGGAAGTGGGTCTGTGCCCAGTCCTCTGTAACCAAGGGAAACAATTACAACAAGCACCTGACAGACAAGCTGGAGTTGCTGGCCAAGGCCTACACACACAAGGGGGACCGGTGGCGTGCCCTGGGCTACTCTAAAGCCATTAATGCCCTGAAGAGCTACCACAAGCCAGTCACATCTTATGAGGTGCTTGCCATTCACTTTTGTTTTCTTCAACCATTGTGCTGTGTGAATCGGTCGATGCTGTGTCGTTGTTTTCCCCTATAGGCTACAAAGTGCAAAGTGCA
>JAGFZM010006583.1:0-21263 GCA_017657215.1 Limnothrissa miodon | reverse complement strand
AAAAAATCAAATGCATCCGTTCAGACCCCTTTATTTGCCCGTAGCTGTTCATCATACAGCACCGTGATCAAGGTAATAAAAATAAAAACTGATTCTCAAAAAGAACTAAAATTATTATTATTATATCTTAGTTTTATATAGCGCCTTTCAAAATACCCAAGGTCGCTTAACAGTATGTAGGGATATGTAATGTAAGCATGTAATGTAGGGGGGGCTAGAGGCCAAAGGCCTCTGTGAAGAGATGTGCTTTGAGGTTCAGGGGTAGTGAGGGGGGCACATTGGACATGAAGGGGTAGCTTGTTCCAGAGAGTGGGGGCAGCTACATTAAAGGCTCTGTCGCCAAAGGTCTTGAGTCTGCTGCGGGGGACGGTCAGCTGGCCCTTGGAAGAGGACCGCAGGGATCTCAGAGGGGTGTAGGGGTGGAGAAGGTCAGTAAGGTAGTGGGGAGCCAGTCCATGGAGAGATTTGTAGGTGAGGAGGAGGACTTTGTTGCTGATGCGGGATTTGATGGGGAGCCAGTGAAGCTGTTTGAGTATGGGAGTGATGTGGTGCCAGGGCCTAGTGCCTGTTAGAACCCTTGCAGCAGCGTTCTGGACATATTGCAGTCTATCCAGGGCTTTTTTTGGCAGACCTGACAGGATGCAATAGTCCAGACGGGAGGAGATGAAACAGTGAATGAGGGTCTCTGTTACTGAAACAGAGAGTGAGGGAGAGTCTGGAGATGTTCCTTAGGTGATAGAAGGCAGATTTGGTAATTCTTTTGATGTGAGACTGAAATGATAGAGTAGGATCCAGGATGACGCCCAGATTGCGGACTTCGGGGGATGGAGTGATGGAACAGCCATCCACATCCAGGTGGAGGTCCCCAACCTTCCTGAGCAGTGGCGCCGGTGCCACCACCATGAGCTCCGTTTTGCTGCTGTTTAATTTGAGAAGATTGGTAGTCATCCAGGTTTTAATATCTTGCAAGCAGTGGACAAGAGGCATTGGGGGGAGTTGGGCAGAGGGTTTGGTGCTGATGTACAGTTGTGTGTCGTCAGCGTAACAATGAAAACTGAGTCCATGAGAGCGGATAATTTGTCCTAGGGGGAGCATGTATATGGTAAAGAGAAGGGGGCCAAGCACAGATCCCTGGGGGGCCCCATGGTTGACTGTTGTTGTTGTGGAGTGTGAATCTTTCAGGGTGACGTATTGTTGCCGGTTTGATAAATATGACTGAAACCAAGAAAGTGCTGTATTGGATAGTCCAGTGAACTCTGAGAGCCGTGTTAAGAGGATGGTGTGTGAGACTGTATCAAAGGCTGCTGAGAGATCCAGTAAGATGAGGATGGTAATGAGGCCATTGTCAGCAGCAGTGAGGAGGTCGTTTGTGATTTTGACAAGGGCAGTCTCTGTACTGTGGTGGGCTCTGAAACCGGATTGTAGAGGTTCAAAGAGCTCATGGTGGGACATATGCTGTTGGAGTTGGGCGGCCACTGCTCTTTCCAAGATTTTGCTCAGGAAGGGAAGGTTGGAGATGGGACGATAGTTATTTGGGTCATCAGGGTCCAGACCAGGCTTTTTCAGGGTGGGGATGACAGCGGCAGTCTTGAGGCTTGACGGCACCTCACCAGACTCCAGGGACGTGTTGATGATTGTCATCATAATGTGGCTTAGAACAGGAAGACATGATTTAACCAGCGAGGTAGGCATGGGGTCTAGCATACAGGTTGATGACTTGGCTTTGGACACCAGGTTAGTGATCTGGTCAATGTCCAGTGAGCTGAAGGAGGAAAGGTTGTGCTGTGGTGGGCAGGCAGCAGGGGTGGAGATGTCCTGCACTAGCTGGTGGGCACCAGGAGGTTGAGCTCCCTGCCATGGGAGAGAGAGTTGTAGACAGGAGCTGCTGGTGGATGGCGTCTACCTTATTTTTAAAAAAGTCCTGGAACTTAGAGCACAGTTCAGCAGCATCAGATGGCTGGGGGGTGTCAGGAGGACGGAGAAGGCAGTTGATAGTAGAGAAAAGCTTTCTAGGATCATGTTGTTGGTTACTGATGAGCATGGAGTAGTAGTGAGTTTTAGCCTTGGAGAGGGCCACCTTGTAGTTCCTGACATGGTCCTTGTATGCCTCGAGATGGACAGTGAGGCCGGATTTTTTGTTGCTCCAGCAGGCGATCAGTTGACTTCATGAGCCGGAGCTCGGGAGTGAACCAGAACGAGACTGAACGTGTGACAAGAGGGGCCACACAGTCCAGACTTGTGGAGAGAGCAGTGTTGTAGTGTTCCACCAGGGTGGCCACTGAGAGGCCAGAGGCGGGAGCAGCAAGGTGAGTTTCTAAGGCACTGGAGAGCAGGGGCCGGCACACCTCTTTGGTCTTCCTGAAGGTGATGGTCTGTACTTTGCATTTCCTGAGTAGGGGCAGAGGAACAGAGAACATAATAGCATGGTGGTCTGAAATGGCCAGGTCAGTGCACTGGAGGTGTAATGGTGGTGTGCCAGTGGTGCACACCAGGTCCAGGGTATGTCCTTTGGTGTGGGTGCTTTTTCTTTACTGCGTTAGTACTTTGTACTATGAGATGCGCCTGGAAAATCGCCAGTAATATGTTTGTAAATGTGTAACGAATCTGCACCACAGCTGTTGAGACTAGGTAAACACAGCGCTTGGAAGCGCACGGGAACCAGTTTGGAAACCAGTTGGGCCATAACACCGGCAGAGAGGAGGGTCCCTCTATGCCCGAGGGCACCTGGGCATTCGTCCCAGAGTAACTCCACATCCTTACAGCATGCAGTCTCTTTAACTGTCACATGATTACACCATCTGTTGTTTATGTAGGCTACATCACCAGTCCACCACCCTTCCTCTTGCCAGAAAGTTTATTGTCTCTGTCCAAGTGAGCCACACTGAAGCCCGGTAGCTCAACGTTAGTTGTTGGGATGCAGCTAGTTAGCCACTTCTCCGTGAGGCATATTAGGCTACAGTCTCTGTGAAGTTTCTGGTTTCTTACCAGGGAAGCCAGTTCGTCGGTTTTGTTTGCCAGTGAGTTCACGTTCCCCATCACCATCAATGGAACTGCAGGTTTAAATCTCCACTTCTTCTCCTGTCGTCTCGTCTTCACTATCCGTCCAGATCTACAGCCGCGAAAACACCATCCCAGATAGCAAATGGACCCCGTGGCGGATCCGTTGCGGAGGCAGCGCGAACTCCGGAACGGATCCAGAAAACGGGTCCGTATCGGCGTCCACTTGCACACCGCCACGGTTCCGCCGCGGTCCCGGGTCGCGGATCCGCACCGAGATGTTTGCGGACCCGCTGCGTATCCGCGGAAAAATCTTACCTCCGCCCCGGATCCGTTTTTGACTCGCTAATCTGACGATTCGCTCAGCGTATCCGACGCAGATTCACTTCAAATCCGTGAAACGGACATGTATTCGCAGCGGATACGTTTTGGACCCGCGTTTGGATCTTTGAGATCCGCGCCGGGTACGTTTAGGACCCGGTTATAGAGCAGTGTCCGTCCCGGGTCCGTTTTGGTCCCGTTCATGAATTAGCAAAAAGGAGCATAATAACGTCCTCATATTTAATATTCTGGGCATGCAAATGACTTCTGTGAGTGAACTTCTGTAATCTTGCTCCAAAATGTACTAACCTGTTGGCCTTTTTAGGAAAACAACTTCAGATCCATTTACAAAACAATTATTACCCTTAGTTACAGATATTTGATCAACTTCTGGATTAGGCCTACACTGTTGTTATTCAGCAGAATTTTTTTATTTTGCAACATTAACAGATTTTTAAAGTTATGGGAAAATCAACAACTAACAAATCGCCTAGATGGGACATTAAGGCAGGTAAAATGAAATGCAACAACAGTGTCAAACGTTTTTTTTATTATTATTTATTTTATTATTTTGTGAATAATAAAAATCACTCTAAACATCTTCATACAAACCCATCTTTTTCTAAAATGAAAATGGCAATAGGCCAAATAGACATTTTGTTGTACTTCATCTGATAGTTGAATAGTCCTGAGTAATACAGCACTTCATACTTGTTTGTCCCCATCTGCAATCACACATTTCCAATAAAATTAGCTTCATTGGAAGCAGATATACACCTTTGAGACACACAAATGTAAAAAAGCAAGGAGCATTCTATATGGTAAAAACAAAGTGTGTTTGAAATTTACCTTCAATGTCTTGAAATTGAAATGGCAAATCCAGATGTATCAGCCTGTAAATCCAGGGGTAAAAAATGGTTGTAAACACTGAGTGGGTCATTAACTTTTGTTTTGATTTATCAACTTTATAACAACATTTCTTACCCAGTTCAGGGAGTTGAGAGGACAGAATAAGAAAATAGTCTTGACCATTCAAATCAGACTGGCTTGAACTGGCACTTGTCACTGGCCTGTAAGGAAACAATAAAATGAACATTACAAACTTTAATGGATCACTTTTACCATCTACAGAAAAATAAATTACAATAGTCTCTTCTAATCCATATTGAATGTATGAACTGAGTGATATACATACAAACTTAACTACCTGGTCCAAATATGTCAGTGGAAAAATGCAACATTGGTATGCTATTCACCGTTAAAAATCATTCTTGTACACTGCCGTGTTTAGCCACATGAGGAATCCTGGAAAAACTGCCATCATTTTCCACAAACCTATTAAAATATAAACTGCATAGTTTACCTTTCATACAATTGAGACTTGGTAAAAATGGTACAAAAAATCAATGTGAGATCCAAGATAATAAAACTTAATAAAATAAAAATAGAACTACAGTATAATAAAAAAAAAAAATCTTAGAACTCCTATTATGATTATATGATGTACAGACAGACCAAACTCACCGTTCAATTAACTCTAACAGGTTGCTGCCTCACTTTCAGTCAAGGGTAGGACATGAAAATCATTCTGCTCACCCTGTCATTGTACAAAAAAACGTCTTTGGTCAGTAGATGAGCAAATTATGAAAACAAAACACATTACTTCGTCGTTTTAGACAAGTAAGCCATTGATTACAATAGTCTCTTCTAATCCATATTGAATGTATGAACTGAGTGATATACATACAAACTAGGGCTGTGCGATTTAGTCAGTTAATTGCGATTGCGATTTTTCAACCACAAGAACCAAATATGTCCCATTAATATGCATATTTGTACACAATGTCTAATTAAAAATAGAAAATGAACTACTCATTAATCAGCATATTGTTATTCAAGAGAATATCTTGTTGAGTTGAACCCCAATCCTTGTTTAACATAGTGCAGAGTGTAGCTAACAAACAAGTCTATGCATTAAGTCTATGCAGTTGAGGAATCCTGGAAAAACTGCCATAATTTTCCACAAACCTATAACTGCATAGTTTACCTTTCATACAGTTGAGACTTGGTGAAAATGATATTAAAAAATTAATGTGAGATCCAAGATAATAAAACTTAATAAAATAAAAATACAACTACAGCATAATAATAATAAAAAAATCTTAGAACTCCTATTATGATTAGAAAAAAAAAACACAATTATATGCTACAGACAGACAAAACTCACCGTTCAATGAACTCTTAACAGGTTGCTGCCTCACTTTCAGTTGAGGGTTGGACATGAAAATCATTCTGCTCACCCTGTCATTGTACAAAAAAGTCTTTGGTCAGTAGATGAGCAAGTTATGAAAACAAAACACATTACTTCGTCGTTTTAGACAAGTAAGCCATTGCTATGCAATGTCCAAGCGGTGGGGGATAATTGCGTCAAAACTGTAGTCTAAGCATTACCCGTCCAGCAGATGGATAAAAAAATAATTTTAATCATCAAACCAAACTCTGATAGTTCAAAAGTACATGTTTGTAATCTTGTGTGAACTAAATACTGGAACGAGTAACAAGTCCTTAACGTCTCTAGCATTAACAATATGCCAAGATAGCCTAGAACCGTTAGCTAGTGTGGTTAACACCCATTTAGCAAGCTAAACGCTACCCTTGTATGTCGGCTTGTAAGTGCTTATTCATGTATTTATTTAACAAGAATGACAAGATCGGAGAAATGTACGTCCTACAAATTACAGAATAAAGTTGATGAGACCGTTCACATTTTGTAACACTCAGCTTTGTTATTAACTAGTGTGTTAGCATGAGAGCCAAAACTTACGTTAGCTTCCCATCGGTCAACCAGCAGCATTGACATTTGCTAAAAGGCTAACGGTAGCTCAAACTGATAACGGTTCAAAAATAGGAATACTAAATATTACCACATCGGCTTCTTATAAGATAGCAACTTCTCTTTCATGGTTTTACATTTGTAATTTGGTTGGGGTTTCTGTGCTAAGCGAGGAATTATCTATAAAGCACCATACAAACAAAACCTTGACAAGCAATTAAAATGCCCATTTTTGTCTGTGTTTTGCCTATGTATATTTTACTCATAAGGTAGTGACGACGATGAGATAATTTTCTACTTACACCGTTTTTGTATTCCTTGGAGCAGCTGAATCAGAGACGGTTCCAAGATCTTTGGCTGAATCTTGCCGAAGTAGAGTTCAGAATAAATGTTTTCAAGAGAATCCAACCAACCGTTACAAAGGCGCGTCCGCTACGCGGATCCACACTGACTCCAAGTAAAGTCCGCAACTATGAATGCGCTATGTGGAGGCGGGGCTGATACAAATGCGTAGCAAATATGATTCTGACAGTCAGGCGGATTTGGCGATACGAAGGCGGATCCGCCGCTGATCTTGTTGCTGTGTGGGATACTTCCTCTGGAATGGTAGGTTTAACGTTGCCGGTGTTACGGTTCAATTTGGGATCGTGGTAACGGGGGATAAACATCTGTTTTCCAAGTGCAGTTAGATTTACCTTGTTCTATACACAGATTCGTCTAAACTAAAAGTGATAATGATATGGGCTAGGCCTTCTGTTGGGGGTCTTCCCACACATCCCCGGTGGTAGCCTACCACCACAAGCATTTGCTGCATTGTATCTGATGGGTATAAAATAGAAGAGAAGTTGTGTGGTAACGTTAAACATTGAGCCAACTCGCATGAAGTTGCCTAAATTTGTTAAACCTCGGGATAACGCAACATTATCTTCTTATCATCTTGTGTACACTGTAGTATATGTTGTGTGTGATTTTTTAAGCTGCTGGGACCTTGAATTTCTCCTTGGGGATCAATAAAGTATCTATCTATCTATCCATTAGTCTACGTTAAATGGTGAGAAAAACATTAGCTGTAAGACAAATCTGTGCCATTTTGCCACCACAGATAGTTACATTTACAGTCCGTGGCCATCAGGCTGAATGATGTGAACTATGTTAATGCCACAAGCAAATGTAAAGGCCATATAACGTTAGTCTACCGAAGATGATGAATTGGATAAACATAACCCACCAACCCGGGCTGTAGTCTGATACACTGGTAGTATACGCCATATAACCACTCAGGAAGTTATTGGGCTTGCATATATGATGGTGATGATGACACATCAACTAAACATCCACTAAAACCATACAGTAGGATGCAATACCATAACAATAATATAACCTTAGCCAGTCCTACTCTTGTAATGACAAGATCAAGAGGGGACCATGGCCCCTGTACATGCTGTTAGGTTTAAATGATCAATTAGAGTGAGTAGATCTCTGTCATGAGTGTTTTCTGTATTATCTACATGTAATTTAAAATCCCTTGATTTTTAAACATATTCTTCAGTCTGATAAATTGAGCTCAATCAGTCTGTGATTGAGCTCAAATGTCAGTTGTGTTTTGTCTACTCTGTTGTGTGTTGTAATGATCTGCAGTGCACTAATGTCTATCTGCTGTCAGTACTGTAATGGAATGTTCTGTATGTGCTCTTTGTTAAGCTCATTTACTTTTGCATCAATCAAGGCTGCTCATAAGGATGCTTATATTTGATTTTACCAATCCTATTCTTGGGTTCAGGTCAAACCGAAATATATATCATATCATAAAAGACAATATAATGAGACTGTCTCTGTGGGTCTAGGAAGAAGTTCCATGACTCGTGGGGCTGACCCAACTGCCTAGGATTATTCACGGTTGAAACATTTGCAGTCTCTCCAATTATTACTCCATAGTATAAATTTAGCATCAGTTCAGTGATGGCACCCACCTAAAGCAGGGCAGTTTGCTGCTGAACTTGCCTGTGGTTGTCTGTGGTTAGGTTGCCTGATGGTGTCGATACTGTAAGTGGATGTGATGAGTGGTGTCAGGGTCCTGAGGAAAAAAAAAAGTCTTGCAGCACTGACGGGGTCCTCGGATCCTCGCAGCTCAGGCTACCCACAGTGCTGCCTGTGCGGCCTAAGACATTGGCATCTCCTCTGAGAGTACTACTGCAACCAGACTTCAGCGAGATCCAGGTGATGGAATGGCATCAGTGAATGGGCACTATCAAGGCCTTCTTCTTCCCCGGGATATGTGAGCCATCTGATTTGGGCAACTGATCCTGGACAACTGCAGCAAAGAGGAGGACGAAGAGCAAGGCTGCTTATAACAGGCAGTTGCTTCACCAGCTCTGAGGATGAGGAGCAAGGCTGCTTATAACAGGCAGTTGCTTCACCAGCACTGAGGATGAGGGGCAAGGTTGCTTATAACAGGCAGTTGCTTCACCAGCTCTGAGGATGAGGAGCAAGGCTGCTTATAAAGGCCAGGTGTCATACCAGCTCTAAGGGCCTGAAGAGAGACACTTAAATAAAGACCTAGTGAAACATCTAAAAATGTTTTTAAACAAAAATAGAATAGGATATAGAGTCTAATATATGGGGCATATATAGATTTATAGCAAACCTTTGACCTTTAACATTTATATTACTTGCTTTATGTATGCCATTATTTATCTTTTATCTTATTTAACTTTGCACTGGATGCGTACTGTATTATGAAGGTCATTGCATAGTTTAGCTTATCATTGTCATTCACTCTTCACCAACGTGATATATCCTGTATCACAGACAGACAAATTAATACTGTAATACTTTTGCCCTCTGGTGGCGAATAAGAGTACATGCACATGTTTCACACCATAAACTACTTTTTTCCCTGAAAGCCTATGGCCTCTGGATGTGATTTAACATGCATTGAAACTATTGCACGTCTCAGAGACTAATTTATATTTCTCCAGCAATTGTGCAAACTGTTTTTTTTACATCATTATTCAATTTATTTTGTCATCCAGAGTAAAGATAAAGACAGTCATTAACTGTCTTTGCTGAATCTGTTGGAATGCCTAGCCTAGTGGACATGATGACCCTTCTTGGGTTGGTGTATAGACAACCTAGTGGTCAAATTTTAATTTCAGCACCTTATCAAAAGGTGATGATAATGTCACCCATAATTGAAACATTCTCCTGGCTTGACCATGAACCTCAATGTAAATGTATGCAGAAAATACAATAAAATATATGGCCAAGACTTTTTATATAATAAGAATAATCAATATATGTAGCATATTTCTCACTGGTAGACACAAATAAATCTATGTCCTTGGTGTACAGTGATATTTCCTTTTTTTTGGCACTCTTGATCCACTTGTCCACCATATTGATAGTTCTCTATATTAATTTCCAAGTCTGACCAAGTTCTCTTTGTGGCACAAAAAAGCTGAAAGAGGAGAGTATAATATTGTTGGATTGTATCCTTTGTAAGGGTAGGATAGTGTTGTGAGATTGTATCCCTTGTGAGTGGAGGATAATGCCAGATTGTATCCTTTTTCTCGCTAAACACAATCTGTGATACTAACCAGTATCATATGATATGATTGCTATAAATGTACATGTAATGCATGTAATATGAGCAAGCTGACATGAGATGGGCACCAGGAGAGGAAATGAGCAATAGCTAACATGAGTGAGAGTTAGAGCGGAGAGAAAAAAGTCAGGGAAGACAAAAAGAGTCCGAGACCAAACTGAAAGAGACTAACAAAGAGGAGACTGTTGCTGTTCATCGGACATTAATTTCTCCCACCTCCAGCCGTGTGTTGGCCATCTCAGAAGTGGAAAGCTGACGGACGAGAGCTATATATATCCCAGGCTGCTTTGGCACCACAAACGAGATAAGCAGAGGCCTGGTGCTTGTTAGGTCCAAGCACAGGGCTCCCCTTGTGTCCGACGTCAGGCCGCCTTGTCCTCCGCTCACTCCTCGCATGCTCCGCTTCCTCAGAGCGGCATCCTCATGGCAACACACACGACTGTCCCTTCAAAAATATTTGTCTCTAGCCCTTATCTCATTAGAGAGGCCCACCTGGCAAACAATGTCTTGTCTTTTTTCTCCCCTCTCTTACGCTCTTCTTCCCGGGCCGAGTGAATCGGTGCAGTCATATGCAGACTTCCTCGAGGGGGCTGGCAGCCACATGGTGATGACACGGTGCTGCAGGGTGTGGGTGGGGTGTGGGCCAGCTGAAAGAGAGACGGAGAGAGAACCTTGATCTTAAATCAAATTTCTCCTAACATGCTGGTAAGCCATTTTTTAGCCTACCCCGGCATGCTTTGAGAACAAAAAAGGGAGAGAGAAATAGACGGTCACCAGGACAGCAATATCAAAGTTTTGCAGGCAAGGATGCCAAGGAATTGAGGGCATACTTAAGAACTTTTTGGATAGCTCATGTCAATGACAGCCATCATGGTAAGCTTTCAATGCTTTTACTTTGTGTTACAAGTCCTCTGTGAATGAGTGAGAGTTAATCTGCATGACAACAAAAGTTGTTGGTCTTTGATGATGTTGATCACACACTCAGCACACTGTCCCAGCCCCCTCCCCTCCCCTCCCTCCGGCCCGAGAGCCAACATCATGTGGGAGGGAGAAGATGGAAGCAGATTCTCCGGATTTTTCTCTGGGAACGCCGGCTTCCTGTAAGGAACCCTTCGCGTGCTTGTCAGGAGCTGTGAAGATGGAGGTGGTAGTGGTGGGGAGGGGAGGTTAATCTGTGAGACAGTAGTTTCTCGACTAAGGTTCAAGGCACTGAGGCATGTGATGCAGCCCTGCGGCAGGCCAATCCTGGGCCTAGCACAGGAGAGGAAAGGAGGGGTAGAGTTAGAGCAGGGAAGATGGGAGTAGAGGAGGGGTAGGGGTGAGAGGAGAGTAGAGGAGGGGTAGGGGTGAAGAGGATATAACAGGGGGAGACAAGTGACAAAAAAGGGGCCAAAATTGCTGCACATTGATGTTTTAATTCTATCTGCTTGTTTGATCACATTTTCATTCTACACAGTTTGACGTTTTAGTTTAACCTGTTGAGGAGTGAATTCTTTTAACAATGCCGTGCCCTGGAGAGTGAATTATTTTCCCCTATTGTTCTAGAATTCTACCAGAATGTTCTATAGTCTCATGATTCCACATATAAGAAATCTCTTCAGGTCATTGTCATGTCATAATGGAACTCTATGTTTGGAGAATGTTCTAATCACACATGTGTGATCGTACTCCCTGGGGACCAGCCACGGCTCATCACATATGTGTGATGGTACTCCTCAACAGGTTAATTAGGACACTCTGACGAGAACATTCAGCGTGAGTGTCATGCTTCTCTGAGATCCTCCACACCAGTAGGGGGTGACAGTGGGTGCTGACTTTTCTCTGTATTGGTCTGTGACTGTATTGCATTGACCATAAATTAATTATTATTATTATATTTAATACAGTATTTTTATTGAAAAATGAGCAAAGACATGGACAGTGCTGGAGTATTGTAATGCATTTCTTTAGGGTACTTCTTATTTGTTTTGCATGTGACATACATACTGTGCACATTGCACAAACTGACAGAAATGGTGTTGCTAAAGGCTGCCATGTTTTTGCCACTTCTGAATTCCAGTTTGAGCTTGATTCAGTTGTTAACATTGGCCATAGTACCTGCACATAAACATAGGGTGTGTGTGTGTGTGTTAATTTGCGTATAATGTTTTATCTGGAGCGCTGGAATAAATACCGCTCCTCTCTCCTCTCCTCTGGTCCGTGCACGTGAATAGGGCCTTATGTGGACCATTGGAATCGATTCTCCACAAAAGCAGACTGGTGCCATGGGCAATGTGCACTGATGTGAGTCATATGACCTACAGCACATGAGTTTGGGCTTGTGTGGCCATGGGAGGGGGTTCAAGTAATGTTAAAAAGTCTCTTACCCACTTACAAAGCAGTACTTAACTCTTTTAGGATTTTGTGTGTGTGCGCCCTCCTTCATGTCAGTGCATTATTCTGTCAGCAGATTAACTCCACTGAAAAGTCAATAACACTCAGCTCAAGCTGGTAAAAGTCATTAGAAACAAAAACAACATACCCTAGCCTGGATTGATAAGGCTTTTTTGTCCAGAAATCATGTGTGTGTAGGTATGTGTGTGTGTGTGTGTGTGTGTGCGTGTGCATGTATGTCTTTGTGGCGTTTAGTATGTAATAACAGCAAGTAATGTGTGAAAACAATTCCTTCATTAATCTTAATTTAAATGGGCTTAAATTCTTTGGCAATCCAGCAACCAATTTCATGAAAATACATCATAAAAAGAACCTTTCTCTGATTTTGTCACAGCAAATCAGGGAGGTTGGGGGGAGACACAAACCACCTATAGCATGCAGTGCTGTGTGACTATTCTCACGTGATAGACTGACTAAACGTGACATAACATTCAGATTTAGAAAGGTTTTCCTAACAACAGGGCAGTTGTGATCTATAGCCTTTTAGCCTCTCCGTGATTTATCTGTTCCGTTGTTCATATGTTTCCATTCTCCCAGTGTCTTTGGTTTGATTTGCTGGGCAAGTTGAACTGTTAGACCGCTAGCAAGGGGAATATGGAGAACGCGCAGGTTGAACAGTTGCGTAACAATTTTGAGCAGTGTAGGTTTAGCATTTCACACCAGCTTCCTAAAACCTGCCTAAGTGTGAATGCCTGAAGTACAATTAGAGAAGCTTCCCTTGAGTTGTCATTGGCTACTGTCATTCGTTCGATTAAATAACTGGTTGGAAATAACTGGTCTATAAGTATGATTTTTTTTCACGAATATTGCACACCAGACATTAGTAGGCCAATTACAATTAAAGGTTACATAGGCTAATTGTCCATCATCACCCCTGATGGAGAAATTCACTCAAATTGGCCACAATACACAAATATTTTTTTAAGAGAAATGGGTCTCTGATAGAAATAGAAATACTGGACAATACAGCCACGGACAGTAGGCCTACACTTGACAATACATCACAAAACAGTTTACAACATACACATTCTCTCAGGCATTCAGCGCCCCAGCACCCTCCCTCACCCCTCAAATGAGTCTGGCTAATACATTTTATGTATTTGTTTATTTATTAATAAGTTAATTGTGGGTTTACTTTGGATAACGTTACAAATTCTGTATGTGTGGTACCGTGCATGACTCGTGCACCGCGTGAAAAGACTGGTATTTAAAGTCAGTCAGGACAGGTTTATTCCCTGGGGGAACCTTAGTGATTGGAAGGAATCTGTCCACGCTTTGTTCGTTGCAGTTAGTTTAAGTTTCAGTCAGTCAAAACATAACACGCCCTCCTCCTTCCACCGGCGCAAAATGGACAGCAAAGCGAGGATATAATTTCTGTTTTCTAGAATCACAGCCTTTTCGCTTAACTGCGTTGCGTGTTAAGGTGCAGTTTTCTATGTATCTATAAATGGCGGAAGAAGTCTTGATTGATTCCTCTGGGAAAATTTCTGGGGTAAGATTTGTTCCTTTTTTATTTGATTATCTGATGAATACAGCAATCTTTCTTCATTCTTATGTGAGACTGTAACGTTAATTGTTGGAAAATGGAAATGGAAAATGTTGATGGGTTAGTAGGTTGGGGTGTCCATCTGTGAAACTGTGGCTGAAGTTACGCTACAGATAACGCACGGTGTGTGGCACTTTATAGTTTTTGTGTCGTCTGTATGTTAGTGGTAGTGTACATGACACGGAATCTAATTTAAATCTTCAGAAGAACAATTAATTGTCGATTTGATTTTTCTACTGGTCCTGTATTATTTGTTGTTAGGATTCGACTGTGATTGGGCTACTAATTTTAAAAGAGGGACTGTTCTTGCTCATTGATTTGATAACAGAACACCATTGTTTGTCTTTCGCGTATAATTGCATAAGTCTATTCATCTGACTGAACACTGAACTTCATCTGTCACTAAATTAAACTTTTGGTCACCTGTTAGTTATTATAGACTACTGCATTGTCCTGATTTAACACAGGCCATGTAAAATACTCCCGGACAAGCCGTTGTTGTTCCATCACCCGCACCCTATTTTATTAGTTATTCTAAGCAGGGGCGTCATAGTGGGGGAAATGGACTTAGGTACAGTACCAGGTGGAGGCAAGGCCCTTAACGAGTCTGCAATTTTATAGTCCATTAGAAATTATAAGTTTTGGATTTAAAATGGCATGAGCACAGCTTATACATAGGGTCCAGAATTTGGTGCTATAGCCCTGATATTAAGACATGTCTGCAGTAGTAACATTTGTCACATGCAGGTCCGTTTCATATAGCCCAAGTTATGAAAGTTCTACGTATTAGTTCTGAATGTCTCCCTCTCCAGAGCACAATTAGTCTAGGTTTGTGGTGGGTCCCTTGTTACATCGGTTGTTCAGAAGGAACTCTGGTTAAAATCCTCAGCAACATTGACCCTGGCCTCTGACACAGTGGTTAAGCCGTAATGCGTGCATTCATGTGTGAGGCCTTAAGCATCACCACCACCAGCATGGTGTTGCATATGTGTACTCAGCTGCTTTTGAACACTGTAACACTTAAATGCTTTTTTGCCCTAATGTTAAAAGTTGATATGTGATCACATTAAAAACACTTTGAAACAAGAATTTGAATAGGCCTACCACTACATGTATAACAGGGAGTCTACCCAGGATACGGGCAAATACGTATCTGCTACAATCAATGGAACTGCCTTGGCCTACATCAGACATGGCAGCACTGTAAACGTTTTTAAAAATACCAGTATTTTTTAAGAAGTTTGGTGTGAATCGATACACAGTATATATAGTCCTGTTGTTCAAGGTCACCGTAGGATACCTTGAACAGCAGAGCTATGGATTCATTCCCACCAAACTTTGCCTTAAATGCATCTGTAACACATCCAGTTGGGCTTAGGGTTTGAATGCTATTGATTTTGGTGACGTCTTTGTGTCCCATGAAGGAACACTGTAATCACTACACCCAGTGGAAGCAATGGTGCTGTCCTGCCACATTTGGTCACATGCAGCATATGAATAGACTAGATACTGTAGGCTTACAAGTATGTAATACTTTATCTGACAAATATCTGACATATTTGACAAAATGCTGACTTCCTCTGTATTTAGACAAAGACTGAAGAAAGACTGCCCATTTTATGCAAATTAAGCAAAATTCTGAAGATTTGCCTGTACTAATGAAGGGTGCAGGCAATACATTCTTCTGGCAAGAGGCTTAACGTAACCCATGTTGGCAAGGCAAGAACTCACCCGCTTTGGCACGAGTTCACTCAGCATCTGATAGAGTCATGTGCATGCCCAGGTGGCCTGGTGCCAGCAGCATAGTCTTGAGTCTGTGCGTGCAGGTTGTACTCTGCTATGCCGTGTCTCATTCACTGCAACACAATGTAGGCCTTTTACCTTCTATTATTATTAACTTCTAGTTCATTTTGATAATGCACTTTATAGTGAGGAGAAGAAAGAGGAGAAATTCCCCATTTGTGTCCAGTTGGTACAGTCCCATATACTATAGATATAAACTTTCTAGACCTACTTCATTTGTTCTTATAGGGGAACTAGGGCATCCAATGTCAAACACATAAACACATTCAAAGAAAACCCCACAGACATTGTTAAAGAATCCAGCAGACTCTAGACAGTGCACTATTAGCCAGTAAAGTGCAGTAAGATGCAGTGTACTATACATACTGTACAGTATATTAGCAGATAAAGCCCAGTAGAATGCAGTGTGTATATATTAGCAGATAAAGTGCAGTAGAATGCAGTGTGTATATATTAGCAGATAAAGTCCCCCTATGTACTAAATGACTACCCAGTTGCAATGTGTTGACAGAAACTGACAAGAAAGGCAATTCCTATTTTGTGTTGGATTAATGCCACTGAAATACAGATGGCATGTGACTATACAGTATAGTCCTATAGACCATAAAGACCATCCGCTGACATCACATGACATCTACATCCAGATCCGCTGTTCTGTTCCAGTTGAATGGGTTAGCCCTGTCTGTAGATTAGCTTATGTAGAGCAGCTTATGTTTCTAATGATTGTAGGCCAAGAGAAATACAGGGCATCAAACCAAGGCTATTCACCTGCACCTTGTTTGGAGAGTCGGAGTAGAATGTGTTTATGCACACAAGCAGTTCGCTGCTATTGCTTAGCTCACTGCTGTCCTTGCTTGGACTCAGCGTTAAAGCCACTATGTGTAGGATTTATCTTCTATTTATCTTCGTCTTTTATTAAAAATATATTTTTTATTTTAAAAATATAATGTAAAACGATGGTAATTACCTCCATGAATAAATTGTAGTGTTCCTGTAAACTTGGTAATTTCCATTTATATGTAGATGTGGTTGGGTACCAAATGAGAATATCCATTTTGCGCCGCCATTTTCAAAATGAAGACCATGGGAAATGAGGACTGTGGGAAGGGAAGGGCCTAATACATTTTATTCAAACGTGTGCAGTATACCACTTTTGGTGGTCCATCAACTAGTAAAAATGGTGAGCGATACTTGCTGCATTTGCTCTGCGGCCCTCTATCGGCTTCAATTGCACTAAACAAGTTTGTCCAATCGGGTAGCGATCGGTAGTTCAAGTGAAACTACAATTGACTTGCCTTATGGGATGCGTCCGTTCCCATCTATGGAGGGTGAGATTTTCAAAACTCTTTGGTGCCGCTTTAAGGTCATCAGGTGCTGCGGGTAAAGAACATAGAATGTGGATTCAGTGCCTGGGAAGACACAGGGTATTGCATGCAAGAGAGCAAGTGGTAGATTGCAATACATTGCGTGCAAGAAAGCAAATTGGAGGCAGTGAAACCCATTTGGGTTTTTGGTATTTGGAGGGGGTTAACAGGAGACTTTGAAGCCCCATTGGGTATTTGGAGAGGGGGAGTTTTAAAGACATACAGGCACAGGTGTCACAGGTAGTTTTTGCAGCTGGACTGCAGCCAATTCTACAAGAACAACACCTAATGCAGAAAAAGACAAAAACAAACTAAGCATAAGCAGCCTATCACACTGTTTTTGATGTGTTTTTGGCGTGCTTGATTACGTAGCCAAAGACTTCTGGATCACCTGAAGCACCTGTATGCTGCGATGAGTATCAGATGAGTTCAGCATCTCCACATGTCTAATGCATCACTGCACTGCCTGTCATGTCCTGAATCCTACCGAACCATTTGCCGTGTAGGTTTGTATTACTCATGTGTGGTGAGGCCATTGCAAATGTATAGGCAATATTTCACTGTTGCTCAACTAAAACATATCTCTCCCTGTTTGCCATTGTGCTTACCCGTGTGTCTGCTTTCAGGGTCACCTGTGTACCTGCCATCATCCTTACTTGTGTGTGTGACCTATATCCCCCCCCCTTCTCTCCCTCTGTAGCACCTGACGAAGTCCCTGTTAGCGGTAGCTTTCCTCTCCTCCTTTGGCAGCTCTATGCTGTATGGCTACAACCTTGCTGTGGTCAACTCTCCTGCTGAGGTGAGTCCCCTTACGACATTGTTGGGTCTGTAAATATGACTTTTTTTCTAACGCATATGTCCATCATATTTGAGTATTTTATTATATGGTCTACATTTACATAAACATGATCACAGGTACAAATGAGTAAAAACTTAAGTAAAACTTAAAAAAAGAAATGTTTTTAGTTGTTGGCATCCAAAATAAATTGCGGTTTGTCTGCATGTCAAGTTAGACTGATCTTTGAGAGATTTGTGTGAAAAGGTCTGCTTCCAACCATGAGTGGCATTCTGTTAATGTGCTGGCAATACTGTATTACATTACGGTCATGCTAATAAAGCTCTTTTTTTATTTGAATTTGAGAGGGGAGAGAGAGGGGGAGCGAGAAGAGAGAGAGAGGGAGAAAGAGAAAGAAAAAAGGCAGAGAAAGACAGAGAGAGAGAGAAAGACATGAAAGAGTCAGAAGAGAGAAAGAGAGAGAGAGAGAGAACGAGAGACAGAAAGAAAGACAAGAGATGAGATAATAAGGTGTCTCATGTAGCTTCTCACTAGCTTTGCTAATGCTAACACTAATAGGTTTGACTTAATAAGACACTAGATGGGCTGAAGGCAGGGGAGACTGGACGCTTGCAACTGGACGATGGATGCAAGGCTTCGTTGCGGATATTGGTTGGCCATCATGGTGTAAATAGACTGTAATGTGGAGAATGGGTGGTAGGTGGCCCCTACCTATTCATCCAGGAGTCACAAGAGTGTGTGATATGTGTGTGTGTGTGTGTGTGTGGTGGGGTCAGTAAGCACTGCAATGTGGAAGACGGAGGCGAGTGGCTTGGTTGGGTTGGTAACATGGGTCATAGGATGTCCATGCTTCGTGTTACCAAACTGGTGATACAACAGTATCATTTAAAGCACAAAATAGGCAGATCAAACAGATTGACAACGGTGTCCTGAGATGAACAAGCAAAGCTGCATAGAGAAGAGAGATAAAGAGAGAGAGAGAGAGAGAGAGTCAGCTGACTTTCAGACAAGCGTAGTGCAAATGATCCAAAGACAAAAAAACTCTTCTTTACTCCCAATTCTTTACTCTCTCCTGCTCCAAATGCGTTCATAATCCGTGGCCACATTTCCCCTTGACCACATTACTTGGAAAGGTATGGAAGGAAGGGTGGAATGTGTGCCCGACACGCCTGTTAAAAAAAAAAAACACACAGATGGTCATCGACTCAGTTCTGTACCCGTCTCACATGAGTGATTGAATGCACCAAACAGGTGACACAATGCCTGAAGGAGGAAAAATCCAGCAAGTTCTACTCACCAGAACGTTGCCGGCCCTCTAACGCTGTAATGTATTGGCAGGTTATCACTTTGAACGTTTACCACTCTATTAGGTTACCCACTTTGCCTTCGCAATCGTCCTCCAATTGAATGAGGTTGCTAAATGGGATTTTAATGACCACTGATTGGGAAGCAAATTCATTGGGTGACCTTTTTGACCCCAAGAATAGTCAGATGACAAGCCAGCGGTTGTATGCCAGTAATCACATTAGACATTGTGTAGCTAGCCTCTGAGAGTCGCCAGGGCAAAGGGAATTGAATCCTTCTCGCTGAGCAAGACATCAATTCACGGTAAACTCTGAAACGCTTCTGAAAAAGGCTAACTTTTTCTTCTTCTGGGCAAATGAGATCATGTGAGTCAAGCATGAGGGCATTTGAATACTGACAAAACTGAATACTGTTTTACTGAATACTAATTTTTTATTTTTTTAGCCCCAACTAAAGAACTGATCATTCTAAAGAACTGCATCCCTATGATGACTTCCAGAAGAGTAATCAAAGAATTGACAGTGTTTGAGAGGCATAATTGTGTATTTTGGGGTGCTAATTGCCTGCTGGTTAAATAGACAAAAGCAGAATATGTATTTTTGAGAGAGAGGGAGTGATGGACCGATGGACTGATAGAAGTAAGGATGGAGAAGAAATGTGTCAAAATACAGAGAAGAGAGGAGAATATATGAGACAAGAGCATACGGTGGCATCCAATGCTTTTCTTTTTTCTTTCTTATTTATGAAAAGCACAGTCATGTGATACAAATGAGTAGTTCTCCAACCTCAGCTTTATGCCAAATAATTCCTTGAAGTGGATTAATTGAGGAAAATAACTTGACTATGTTGAAAAAATATTCAGAAAGCAGCCATTGAACATTAATCCTATTCTACATTTTGAGCAGAAACTCGTGCAGGAACTGATTCCTAATTTTTATACATCATTAATGACTTAAACTCTCTTGAAAGCTCTCTGTTGAATTTAGTTGCACCCTGACCGCAGCACCAGAGAGGCCTTGGAGATCGCTGTGGTAAAGTGGATGAGAAAGGTCTTGAGAATAGGTCTTGAGAACAGGGCCTCTGGCAAGGGCCATTTCATGGCAGTTTGTCGGCAGGATCTTATCGTTGTTTATATAGATAAGCACACAAGAAACAACAGTAGCAGGTAATATTTGAATATTTGAATATTCGATTGTGGAGCTGTAGGAGCTTTAGGTATTTTTTATTTGGCTGGCTTATCTCCTTACGAATCATTCAATCATGTGAAAACCACAGAGGCTGGCCAAATAAGGAAATGTCGTATTGGAAAAACATTAAAAAATACTGTAAAAGAAATGCCATTGCTTATACATGCCGCTTTACTCTTCATGTGACCGGGGAGAAATCGGAAGGATTTGGCATGCTGAATAGGATGCTCTCTTATATGATGTCATGACCTGTGAAGTTTTTTTTCAAACTAACTGATGTGTGAACGGATGTGTGGGATGTTTTTATGAATGTGTGGGATTTTTTCTTGGAGTTTTCTTAGTATACAGAATGTATATTTATTATTCTCTCTCTCTCTCTCTCTCTCTCCCCCCACTGAACAGTACATTAAGGACTTCTACAACAGCACGCTGGTGCGGAGGAATGGAGTGGGCGTGGATGAGCGGACCCTCACGGTCATGTACTCGGTCACCGTCTCCATCTTTGCCATCGGCGGCCTCGTGGGCTCCTTCATGGTGGGGATGCTCGTCGGACGATTTGGGAGGTACTGAGCATGCTCACCGGTCCTGGCCCCTAAACCCCTAAACCTAAACCCTAAAAGAGAACTTAAAAGTAAACACAAGGTCAGTATTGACAATCGCTGCCAGAGGTAGGCATGTAGAAAATATTAATACAGTATATGTGCATCGCCCTGGTTAATAATTGACTGGTCATGATTTCTTTATTTAAACAGCTAGAAAATATTTAATTGCATGTGTGTGTTTGTGTATGCTGGCTAATTGCCTTATGTTGCGTGTGTGTGTGCATGGCCTGTTCATTGACTCGTGTTTTTGTGTGTGTTTACCTGTGTATGTCTGTGTGTGTTCACGGCCTGCTAATTGCCTCGTGTTTTTGTGTTTGTTGACATGTGTATTGTCTGTGTGTATGTGTGTGTCTGTGTGTGTGTGTGTGTGTGTGTATTCACGGCCTGCTAATTGCCTCGTGTTTTTGTGTGTGTTGACATGTGTATTGTGTGTGTGTGTGTGTGTGTGTGTGTGTGTGTGTGTGTGTGTGTG
>JAGFZM010006582.1:0-13523 GCA_017657215.1 Limnothrissa miodon | reverse complement strand
TGTGTGTGTGTGTGTGTGTGTGTGTGTGTGTGTGTGTGTGTGTGTGATCACAGAAAAGGGACACTGGTGTACAGCACAGTTCTGGTGTTTATAGCCGGTGCACTAATGGGCTCCAGTAGGTTGTGCGGCTCACCTGAGATGATCATCGTGGGCAGGTTCATCACTGGAATACACTCAGGTACACACAACACACACTGTGCTCAGGTACGCATACTGTTCTTGGTCACAGTTCTGATGTTCTCTGTCTCTGTTCTACTGTGTTCTACAGGGATCTCGCTCAGTGTGGTGCCCATGTACTTGGGGGAGATCGCACCCAAGAACTTGCGGGGCTTTTTGGGGCTCATGCCCAGCATCTTCATCTGTATCGGAGTCTTCTGCGCTCAGATTCTGGGCCTGCATGAGCTGATGGGGAAGGTGTGTGTGTGTGTGTGTGTGTGTGTGTGTGGGTCACTAAACCTGACTCAGAAACAGGTCTTGACAACACACTTAAAGTTTCCTTTCTTTCACTATTTACATTAATTTCATATACAATGCATAAATACATGATATCTATTTATATAGGGTCCTCTTTCACTGCACAAAGCTTTAAAACTTGTCCCTCAGATAGCCAGGTAGCTAGAAGTGCCTGTTATCGTAATGTGTGGTAGTGGTGATGATGATAACGTGGATGATGTCATATCCTTCTACCAGGAGGAATACTGGCCCTTGTTCCTTTCTCTAGTCGTCATACCCACCTTTATACAGCTCATGCTGTTGCCATGGTTTCCAGAGAGCCCACGCTACCTGCTGATCGAGAAGCAAAACATCCATGCCACCATCACAGGTGAACTTTACCAGAGCCCTTTCACCTGCACACACACACACACACACACACACCGCTGTAATTGTTTGACACTGATAATATTCAAGACATGAAAATGTACTATGTATGTGTTAGTTTATGTTTACTTAAACATGCTAAGTCATTCCTTTCATGTCTGCCGCTGTCCAGTGTTACGCAAAGGAACTTGTAACCCTAAGAGAATGACTTACAGGCTAAACCCATTAACACCGGTCAAATACAGAATCTGAATCTTTAACTTGCAAACAGCAGTGTAATCTTAATCCTCATCTCTCTCTTGTGTTACCATAGTTTGCATATTTCATTTTTCATTGATCTTAATCTGTATCATCACCCCACAAGTGCTGACAACCTGCAGTATACATCACCACACAGATGGCTCCTTAAAGGGCTTCTTCTTAAGGAACTTCCAGAGCCACACACACACACACACACACACACAAACACACACTTGCTCACTCACTCACACACACACACACACACAAGCCAACAAGAACTAGAGCAACTCGCCCAGCGGTTTCACACTGAGTCACAGTTCATACACGCACACACACACACACACACATACACACACACAATCCAACCAGGGTCTATGTGTGTCATAGTCATCAGATGTCAGTTAGGCCCTTGCACCACACAGGCTGGCCCTACATCAGTAAAGAGTACTGGCTCCCTGAATCAGCTTCCATCAAAGAACCAGCAGGAGCCAGGAGCTACAGTACACACGTGCAGATCTGGCAAGCCAGCCAACTGGGACTGATCCTCTCAAGTATGCAGAGAGAGAGAAGGGCGGGGGGGGGGGGGGGGGGGGTAGATGAATTATCATAGATGAATTATCAGAGTGTGCGGAAGCGCCATTAATATCCATCACAGGTGTGTTGCACCACAGCCTTTCTAGGGGCAAAGAGAGGACATGATTTTTTCAGTTTAGTTCCAGTTTGGGGGATTTGCTGTGGTTTTAGAGAGGATTGGGTTGGAGCCAAAGATATGGCTGCCCACTAGCAGTGCTTGTTCATGTGCCTCAGGGGCAGCATACTAGCGAAGTGACACCTACATTTTCCCTTTCTTTACTTCGTCATAAACTCATCATCTGATTGTGATTCAATAGGTAATGTTTAGTAAACTAAGGTTAATGCGGTTGATACAAGGGTGAGGTCTTGTTTCTTTAGTTTGCGTAAAACACTGACCTGAGGTTTATACAAAGTGTGGTTCATATGTAAGAAATTACTGCGATAGACGGGTTAATGCACAAGTGTTCTGAATACATAGATCTGGTTTGTTTGCATGAAACACCAGAGATTATATACCTATACCTAAGGTTATACATGGTGTGGCATATACATTTCAGGACAGAAATTACTGCAGCGATATCGAATGATAAAACATCTGTTTATGCATGGTTTGTATAAAACACTGACTTGAGTTTATACACAGTGTCACATTCATTTAGGTAGAAAATTACTGATTACAGATGGCAAATGGTGATTTGGCATTTGTTTATGTTTATGCATGCTTTGCTTTTCTATGTTTTTTGTTTTTAAACAGAAATGGTCTTATAACAGGTGTTGTGTCCATATGGAGTATTCATGGGTCTGTGTGAACTATACTCATACTAAACCCATATGTGTGCCTATGTATATACTGTAATTGTATTAATGTATTGCACATGAGTAGACTTTATACTGAACATGCTGAATGGTGCCATTTACTTAGTTTAATAGTAAAAGTATTTTTAAAATACTACTTAAAATAAGAATAATTCATCATGTGCTATAGTGAAGATGGAAGACAATGTTTGCAGTGTACAGTCTTTAGCATTTCACTGATGAGCTGCGCCCCCTGCAGCTCTGAAGTGGTACCGCAGGCGGAGCAACATCCAGGCGGAGGTGGAGGAGATGCAGGAGGAGCAGCGGTCGCTCTCGTCAGTGCAGACCGTCTCCGTGCTGGAGCTGCTGCGCGACCGCACAGTTCGTTGGCAGGTGCTTACCGTCATGGTGGTCAACGCCGGCATGCAGCTGTCTGGCATCGACGCGGTGAGCCATACATCTATGTGTGGGTTTGAGCAAACTGTGTGTGTGTGTGTGTGTGTATTACTGCATGCATTTGGGAAGCTTTAGATGATGAATCGCTCTGTGAAAGGATCATTCTTTAAATGTGATTTATATTATGTTAAATATTAGAATCCTGTTAGTTTTGTGGTGATAGTGTACACAGCTTTTTCTCACAATGATGTCTTCGGATTCCTGATGCTCTCCAGATCTGGTTCTACACCAACGTCATCTTTGAGAACGCGGGCATCCCCCCGTCCCAGATACAGTACACGACGGTGGGGACCGGGGCCATCGAGGTCATCGCTGGCCTGATCGGGGTGAGAAAACAGTGACCCCATTTTGTGTATTACTGTCATCACTGAAGCTTGTCTTTCAGCTTTTTATCGTCCCCAAGATCCTGTCGTCAGATGTCACCTTTTGTCTGCACACAAGCTTAACTTAATAGTTGATTATTAGAAATGGTTTAGTTATAAATGTAATAGATGGCACAACTAATGTGTGGATTAGTTGTCAAAAGGCCTGGGAGCAGCCTAATATCCTAATAGGCATTAAAGAGATTGGTATTAAGCAAGTGCTCAGCTGTCTTCATACCCGTCTTCAGCACAGACATTACTTTTAAATCTGCATTCAACGGACAGATATTACCTTTGAATTTGCATTCCATTCAATTCAATTCAATTTTATTTATATAGCGCATTTTTACAAAAGGCATGTCACAAAGCGCTTCACACAAGAGGCCTAATGAGCGACAGGGGCAAGGAAAAACTCCCTAGCAGCGTTTTTTGTTTTTACTTGTTATGGTAGAGGAAGAAACCTTGGGCAGTTCCGACGGCTCAAGGGGCTAACCCAACTGCCTAGGGCAGGTTTTCAGTCTCTCAGATGGCGGGTAGTCCACTATTATTCCATGCAGATATTACTTTTATATCTTTCTCTCCATGCTTCTACACCTTTAGTGCTTCACCATTGAGAGACTGGGCCGAAGACCTCTGATGATTGGTGGATTCAGCTTCATGGGAATCTGCTGTGCAGGAATCACGCTGTCACTCATACTTCAGGTCTCATTTCACTCATTTAATTTGATTGACAACAACCTCCTCAAATGCAGAATCAACTCAGGTGTGCTGTCTTAGTTTCCTTCCAGTGTCCAGATGGTTCCTCTGGATGTTTGTCTGGATCACAATAAACCCCTGAACCCTGAGCCCTAAACTTTTAAAAACAGAACATTAACTGATGTCAGTTACGTCTTTGAGGTTTTCAGAGGCTTAGGGTTGAGCATTTAGCTATTGTATAGTAACTAATGTTAGTATCAGTTGGGGCAGCCATGGCCTGCTAGTCAAAGCTTCAGGTTCAAAGGATTGCTGGGTCAATCCCCAACCAGTAGACAATTCCTGAGGTTCCCTTGAACACGGCACCTAACCCCTAACTGCACAGGCAGGTGACCCATCAGGCAAGTAAATGCAGAGACCAGATATCCCTAACACAAGTTTAAGAGCATATACTTCTCCCTACTTACCCCCCCCCCCCCCCCCCCTCTCTCTCTCTCTCTCTCTCTCCCCCTCTCTTACTCTGTGCTGTGTCTTTGACCCATTCTTTAGGCACATGTACCATTAATGCACTATGTCAGTGTGGCGTGTGTGGTGGGCATCATTGCTGGCTTCTGCATAGGACCAGGTACAGTAGACTCCTTTTGTTTCTCTGTGCAGCACTCCAGAACCATTCAATGAATGAATCACCTCTAACTATGAGCAGGGCTCCCTTTGGACAGCACATTAGCACCACCCAGTGGCCAGATTCTGACATGATTTTGTTGTAAGGCTTAGGGTTAAAAACAGAGCATTACCATCACCGATCAGACTCTCAAAAGTCACATTATGACAATGACATCTACTGTGTGAAGTTGCCTCTATGAGTAGAGTGCTGTATTACTCATATCAGGTGTTTTTTCAAAAGTAATGATGTGTGTGTGTGTGTAGCTGGAGTGCCTTTCCTGATGACAGGGGAGCTCTTTAAGCAGTCCCACAGACCAGCTGCGTTTATAGTGGGTGGCTCACTCAACTGGCTGTCCAACTTCACTGTGGGATTCATTTTCCCTTTCCTGCAGGTGAGACAGGACACAACACTCCCTCTTCATTCCAGTGTGTGTGTGTGTGGACACAATGTATATACTGTATACTGTATGTGTGTGTGTGAATGCGTGTGCAAGTGTGCTTTTGTTTTGCTAATTGTCTGCTCACTAGTGAAGTCAGGTCTGTGTTCTGTTAGTAAAATGTAGTTGTCCTATTCTCAGTTTAGATGAAGAAAATTCATTATGACACATCTTGGGCTCCAAACAAATTTACAAGATTAGAGATTGCATTTTTTATTTGTCGTGTTGAAATGCATGCATGTTCTTCAAATTCTTCACACAGTATACGAAGAACACTTGTCATCACAATACTAGTAAGTTACAACATACTGTTGTAGAAAAAGGTAGTAAATTAGTTGCTCAGCACAAAAGCATTTATATACTCGCTCATAGATCACTATCCCTGACTCACACATGCATGTTAAGGTTGGATTAACGTTCTGCGTTGACTCAACATAAAGAGCACCCAGTTGCCCTGCCATCTCCATCAACCCTTTTTAGCCCTGTGTTAAATGTGTCCGTGTTTGCGTTGCATTTCATCAAATTGCTATGAGTGTTACTATCTACTGTTTAACAATGCAGTTGAGTCGAGTCGAGCAAATTGATGGTGACCAGTCACAGCTTTTACAGTCTGTGACGCTTGGACATTGGGCAACCTAGAGGCTCCGTAGAGGGGGTTCATGGCGATGCCGATGCGGCGCATAACCATAAACTGGCCTTTACACGCATACACACACATATACAGTACACACACCCACACCTTCTTTGACTTGACTATCTGTCTCACACCCCTCTCTCCCGTCCATTTTGGCGGTGTAGATGTCTGCCGGGGCGTTCTGTTACCTGGTATTCTTCACAGTGTGCGTCGGGGTGTCGGCCTACGTCTACTTCATCGTCCCCGAGACCAAGAACAAGACGTTTGTGGAGATCAGCCAGATGTTCTGCTCCAAAGAGAACGCCATGGAGATCCACGCGCTGGGCGTCTCGGCGCTCGGCAGCAAGATGAACGGCTACGGCGCCCTGGACGAGGAGAGGGAGAAGTAGGGAGAGCGGCCGAGGACAAAGAGAAGGAGAAAAGACGTGGAGAGAGAGGGAGAGAAGTGAGGGAGGGATGGAGAAGTGGATGGACAGAGGAGAGACGGGGATGGGGCTGAATCCCAGTGACCTGTCCTACGGTACTCTAAGCCCTGAACTCTCAAAGACACACAGACTTACTTACTGGCACTGATGGTAGTTATGAAGCCTGACACGTGGCAGTGAAACCTTTGATGGTTCAGGGTTTAGAGCATAGGTGGGGCATTGAGATTCACCAATAGAACAGTGGATGATGAGAGGTGAAGAAAGTGGTGACATTAGCTGGAGACCTGCTGAGATAAAGAACAGGTGCAAGACTGTATGAAGTTTGGAACGGCTGGGTGGGGGTGGGAGGTTAGTGACATGTTGCACAAAGCTCTGTACTGTCTGTTTTTGTCCTTTGGGGCACTAGGGTTTTAGCATAACAGTGTTTTAGAATGAGATTTCCTGGCACTCGTGTATACAATCATCTGTTGTTGTTGTTGTTTTATTTTTAATGTTGGTTAATGGGCCAGGTTTTAGAAAAGAGATTCCGTCTGAACCCCAGTGAAAGTGAACAACGGAGACCCTCCCTAATGCTGGTGTTCTACAGTAAATACAATAATATGTCACTACATAGGAATACTATATATCAACGACTACACAGCGATTTTCTAACCCGACCTCTGTGCCCTTGGGTCTTATCCAGATAGAAAGTTCAGTGACAAGCCTGCGTACATTACGGTGGTAGTGATACACTTACAAACTAAGCGAAGCAAGCAGTTACTCCAGCTGAAGACTTACCACTTCTTCGACTTGGCTCAGCTTATTAAGATTTCATCACCAAACCTCCTTCTTGGAGGCTCTCTCTAGAATGCCTGTGCTTAAACCCTTGAGTTCACCTGCCATGAAGTGGCCAATCCTGATACTAGCCCCAGAGTGTTTAGCACTTAGAGCTCAGGGAAGGCATTAAGGTTCAGCCAATGTTTCTTGAATGAAGCTTCTCTTACTCTCTCTGTCTGACTCTGAAGGTTGTCTGAAGGCCTCTCCCTGCTGAGAACGCAAGTTTCACACGCCATCTACAATATTGTGTGTCCGAGCATTCCACATGTGAACCATTTTTCATTCTATTTTCAATTTAATGGTGCCTACATTTGCATCCTCGTTAAATGGCTGACTGGCCCCTGTAGGTCCTACAGACTGCAGCAGAGATCCTGTCCTGCACACAGCTGGGATGACAGTGGTCAAGTCGAGCGACAGAATTCCAACCCCAGTTTCAGGGACAAGTTAACCTTACACTTGAGCCGTCATGTTTTTTTCATTTTTGCTTGCAAATAATAATATCAATAACAATGATTATAATAATGATTTTGGACATTTTCTCCTTGCTCAAGGGAGCTGTTGAATATGACTACTGTGGTAGCCATTCTGTCTGGAGACTAAACATGGCAGACAAACAGCCATGAATTATAAATATTTTATACTGTATATTCAGGAATTTGTCCCTAGTCATCTCAGTGTATGTGAATGTTTTAGCTAGATATTGGAGAACTGTTTGAAAAAGTTAATAAAGAAATCATTCAAAATGATCTAATATATTTATATTTATGGATTCTTGGTAGATGCTTTTATCCAAAGCAGCATACAGTTATATCATTTTAATAACAAAGACGAAAAAAGAAATCAGAATCTAATAGACTGGAAAGCCTAAAAATTAAGCAATAGAAGTACTGCTTTTAATCATACTATATGTGACAATTTCAAGTGTGCCTCATCTGTGTGTATGGAAGACTTGCAATGGCAGGCAAGAATAGACAGACAAGAATAGACTCATTTATCTATTTATTTTTGCCTTGCACCTGGAACTTAATGACACGGATGTGTGTGCTTTTCTGGCTTTTATCTTCTAACATATTCTATTCTGAGCAAATGAATTGAAGTCATACCATCCCAGTGAGTTCTACAGTAGCTTTGTGGGGTCATACTAAGTGTATCCAAATCGAAACCTGCTAACCACTTTAGCTGATGGAGAGAAAGAAGAGAAAAGAAAAGAAAGAAGCGATTGAGTGAGGTGAAGGCAGTGAGAACAAGACAGTGAAAAGAGAGATGAGAAAGAGGGGACCACTCTGTATTACTGAAAAAGGACAAGATCACTCACTCATCTCCAGGCTTCGTTATTTCTCTTACTCCCTCTTTCCCTCTTTCTTATATTCAAGGAGTAGCAGTGCATTCACACATTCAGTCATGTTAGCAGACTCGTATCTCCCAAGGCAGCCCAAAACAACATTCATTACAGTGCACACAGATAGCATTTACAGTTCACAGTCTGCACTCTTTATGGCTGCATTTAAACCTCATTCGTACCACAGCCACAAACACCAAAGTCCTTTTTTTTTTTCTAAAAATAAAATCTTGTGCTGTTTAGTGTATTGCTGTGTACTTATTATAGTGTTTCCACTGATTCCTAAAGGTCACACAAGTCACTCAAAAAATGTGCTCTCATCTGGCATGACAATAAGAGTGGGAAATGACAGACATTGTTACCCTCTCCACAATAGACCACTGCAACCCACAGCCAGACACTTGGCATCTTCTCTGGGCACAGTTTGGCGTCATGCAAACACACCATACAGTCTCATGACAGTAATCTTGTGTGAGTGAGAGAGAATAAATACTATGTATGAATGGTTAGTTTTGTGTGTGTGTGTGCGTGTGTGTGAGTGAGAGAGAGGGAGAGTATGTGCAAAATTAATTCATTACAATTAAAACAGTCCTAACTTTGTTAATTAAATATAAATAATCTGTCAGACATTGTGAACAGTAGGGGGTTGGTTGAGGATGGGGTTTGCTTGGCTGATGCCAGTTTTTCTGATCTCTGACAGCAGTGCTTGCTGCTGACACAAAGAACAGTTCAAACACTGCTTGCCACAGTGAAGAAAATAAGAGGTAAGAAAAGTAGGTATACAAATGTGTAATTTAAATGTAGGTCTTCAGCAAGACCGATAACTCATGCCACTGACTGGTTACTTTCCCACCAACCAGGAATAAGCCGACAGCAGGGGGCACCAGTGCTTCAGATTTACTGGAAGAAGAGGTGCCCGGCTAAGCGCAAACTAATCAGTTGTCCCTTTGGCCCACACACTGATTTCAGCTTTGGTTGCTCTGCATATGAAGTGATATGATTTCTTCAGCTAAATTATGAAGGCGTATTGTCACGCAATTAACCTGTAGGGTGTAACATAAAATGGAGGCCAACAACCATACCGTGTTGTTTTATTTGTAAAAGTTTCAGGCACTGTGGGATTCCTTAAAGGACTATTCTAACTACTTCTAACATTATGGTGTTGCAGGGACGAAAGGCAGACTGCTTGGATGGGAATCAAGTCTGCCTTATTTTCAGTGTGATTGGGTCCACTGTGTACAAACCGGGGTCTGGCACATAAGGGAAAAAGTGCTCTGATCAGCTTCCTAGTTTCTCTATACTTTAAATCACTTTGGATTAAAAAACAGAAGTCTGCTGAATAACTTATGATGACAATTCGCTGAGGTGAGACTGTTGCAGTCTATGTCCGATGCCATAAAACAGCGACTGACCTGTGCGTGTACTACACCCATAACTCACATCAAAGGTCTCATCCCAAAACCTGCTCTTTGTTGTCCCGCCTCCGCACATGACCCGACACCGTATATCACCGAGCGTAATACCCCCCCATCCCCGCCCCCCATGGCCTCACCAATCAGGGGCTTGCCTACGCGAGGCTAGGGTTCTGTAGAATCATCTATTACCATATTAACTTTAAAACGTGGTAAAATAGCGCAAAAAAGAACGGTGCTCACCAAGCTGAATAATTCGCCGCACACAGCTGTTGCTCTAGCAGGAGGAGGCAGCCGAACTGCGGCCACAGGATCGCAACCCTCCCTCTCTCTCTCTCTCTCCCTGTCTCCTTCTCTCGGTCTCCTCTCGTCTCTCCTCTTCATCAGCCCAGTATTGTCTTTGTGAGCAGACAAATAACAGGCTGCATAAAAGTAGCATGTATACAGACAATAGCAAGAGCAAGTCTCTCTCTCTCTCTCTCTCTCTCTCTCTCTCTCTCTCTCTCTCTCTCTCTCTCTCTCTCTCTCTCTCACACACACACACACACACACACACACACACACACACACACACACTGTCTCTCTCCCCCATCTCTCTCACTAGTTATGAATGGTGACTACCAAGGTAAGTTGACTAAATAACTCTGAGTTGCAGGGCCTTTTAATCGTCCCCAGTACAATGCAAGTAAAAAACTCTGTTCCTGTACTTATATGAATGACGCTGGCTATTGATCTAGACATGCCCCTGTAAATTCATTTAAATGTCCCCAATTATCATCTCAGAAGTCTGATTACTTTGCAATCTGGCAAAGCCCACATTCAGCCAGAGTGACATCAATTTAGTATGACAACTTTTATTACAAAATCTACTGTAGTGGCATGAGTAAAGATGAAGACGCAAGGGCTGAATTGTACATGGATGTACATGGATGAGAGGTGGCAGAATTAGATAGGTCAGTCTACCTCTAATTTAGATGATTCATCAGCCCATTGATACAGTGGGCACACAGGTTTTTGCAGGATGGCCAATATTGCTTACCACTGAACAGAGGGAGACAGAAGTAAGTACAAATCAATGAGGAAAATGGGGTGGTGGAGATCTGAGATAATATATTGTTTTATATTTAAAAATAATATATCTATTTTTTAGTTTAGGCTATGCTTGTACCTATTAGTTTGTCTATCTGCCAATCTGTTTATCTATCATTCTGTCCGTCTATCTGATAGTCTATATGTCTGTCTTTCTGTCACTCTGTCTATCAATCTGTCACTCATTCTGTCTGTCAGTCAGTCTGTCTGTCATTCATCTTCAGGTACTTAGTCAGTCTGGCAGTTTCAGTCTGTTGATAAAACAGAGGTTTCACATTATTCACACCTGGTCTTGGATACAGGATGTGTGTGTGTTTCTCAGAGGAGTGTGGATGAAGACAGGGGTGGGAGCAAAGGGGGTTGTATATTCAAATACACAGACATGCACACACACACACACACACACACACACACACACACACACACACAAACCAAACACCCTCACCACACCCCACCCCACTTCAGCACCACCTAGTCCCCAATCCAAACTCCCCTGGCTCCCCTGGGAGACAGGGCGGCAGATAAGCTGGGTGTTTGATCGGCTCCACCACTGACAGCTTCTGTCGGGTGTCCAGTGAGCCCTGTATCGCGTGCGTGCATCAGCCAACCCCTCCCTATCCCCAACACCACCCACCAGCTCTTGGCGCACACACACACACACACCACATACACATCCCCGATACCAACCCATAACCTTCAGTACCCCTCAGTTCCCTGTACACACAAAGTCAAACTCAAACACAAATACACACACTCACTAATGCCTTCAATACCCCTTAGCCCCCTGTACACTTCCACCCTCCCATCCTGAACACACACACACAAACACATACCCTAATGCTTCCAATACTCTTTAGACCCCTGTACCCTTCAAACCCCTACCATCCCCGCCACCGAACACACACTCACATAGACACACACACATACACACACACACCCTAATGCCTCCAATACCCCCCAATCCCCTGCATCCCTGTATGTCCTCAACCCCATAGTAATGCAGCCTCCACACATCTGCACACACATTCATACATACACACACACACACACACACACTAATGCCCACCTTCACACACACACACACACACACACACACACACACACCTTTCCATAAGTTCCCTACTCTTACTTGTCCACTGCTCCCAGACCCTCCTTGTCACGAAGCCCACGCTGTCACATAGCACTCAGGTGCTTTCGCCGCGTTGACAGCGAGCCATGGAATTTATCCCCGGCCGTTATCGCCACTGTACGGCCCAGGATGTTTGGCATACCTGTCGAGAGCTTCCTGTTCCATCGGCCAGTGCAGCAGAACTGATGCAGAGATAGGGCATCCAAGAAACCAAGAAAAAAGAAAGAACGAAAAAAGAAAGAAGAGGAGGAAGAAGGAATGATCTGGAGACACAGCACCGAAACGCAAGAATGAAGAAGGTGTAGGTCAGGTCTCTTTGCAGGCCTGGCATCAACAGAGATAGAAAGCTACTTCAGTGTTTCCTTTGTAACATGGAATAATAAAACAATAAATGGTCTGGATAAGAACAGCTCTGGAACATCCAGGAACTCCAGGAACTGAAATATTCTGAATCCATCCTCACTGCATGGATATTTTGCCTTGTCTGTGTGCAATACACACCTCTGTGCATGTATTTATGTGTTGAGTATCTGAGTTTATGTTTTTGGTATCACCTCCGAGTTAGTTTTTTTCCTGACTGTCTGGTTTGGAAACATTGTGTTTTTAACACTGCTGACTCTGTCATCTTGGGATAACAAAAGGTGTAATTTTCCATGGTGGTTTTGGACTGACACTGAGAGACAGCGAGAAGGAGACAGAAAGCAGAAAGAGAGAGAGAGGCTTTCAGAGTGACCCACATTGAAGGTTTTGGACAAGGTTTTTGAGGGCCATGTCTGGGTCCTGATTGTACATTCTTTGGTGATTAACACATCGACAGCCCTGAACTGGCCCATAGAGAGAGGGTGGTGTATGCTTGGTGTGTGTGTTAGTGTGTGTGTGTTTGTGGGAATGGGGGGCTGTGGGGGGTGCACAAGGGCCAACAGATAATGGAGCTGACGGATGCTTAAAGAGGGACAGAAAATGCCAATGGAATGTGCCAATCTCTCCTAGTCTCATGTTCCAATGTGTCCCACGGAAGAAGAAAAAAAAAGAAAAAGACAAAAAAAAAAAAGGAAAAACCAAAAATGCTTAAAAGCATTCCAGGCGGTGGGGCCTAGTCCAGGCCTAAAACGGACTCTTTGTTTTGTTTACTTAGGAGGGTTTATGGTGTCCTAGTGGCGTAATAGGCAACGTGCTCATATACAGCTGAACAATGGCCTTGTTAAGAGAGAAGGATCCAAGGGAATGGGGAACTGTTAAGTCCCCCTTGTAAAAAAAAATGGAGTTGAGATCTGCTACACATGTAATGCAGCCGACAGTGAAAGGTGATATTCGGACCATCATGCTCACGGCCTGGTTCTTGACCCGCCACCATTGGTCCATTGAGAGATACATGACGGCACTCATCAGGAGGTGTGTGTGTGTGGGGGGGGGGGGGGGTTGGCTGTGTAGGACATTCACAGTCACATGGGTAGTTTGCACATTTCACATATAGGAGAAAGATATGGAAATGTATTGGGGTGGGGTGGGGGTAGCAACAGCTCGATTGCCTTGGTGGTCCACAACCCATTACAGTTACCTTCATAGAAACACACACACACTCATCCACCCATCTACACACACACACACACACACACACACACACACACACACACACACACA
>JAGFZM010006581.1:0-35056 GCA_017657215.1 Limnothrissa miodon | reverse complement strand
AAAAAATCAAATGCATCCGTTCAGACCCCTTTATTTGCCCGTAGCTGCTCATCATACAGCACCGTGATCAAGGTAATAAAAATAAAAACTGATTCTCAAAAAGAACTAAAATTATTATTATTATATCTTAGTTTTATATAGCGCCTTTCAAAATACCCAAGGTCGCTTAACAGTATGTAGGGATATGTAATGTAAGCATGTAATGTAGGGGGGGCTAGAGGCCAAAGGCCTCTGTGAAGAGATGTGCTTTGAGGTTCAGGGGTAGTGAGGGGGGCACATTGGACATGAAGGGGTAGCTTGTTCCAGAGAGTGGGGGCAGCTACATTAAAGGCTCTGTCGCCAAAGGTCTTGAGTCTGCTGCGGGGGACGGTCAGCTGGCCCTTGGAAGAGGACCGCAGGGATCTCAGAGGGGTGTAGGGGTGGAGAAGGTCAGTAAGGTAGTGGGGAGCCAGTCCATGGAGAGATTTGTAGGTGAGGAGGAGGACTTTGTTGCTGATGCGGGATTTGATGGGGAGCCAGTGAAGCTGTTTGAGTATGGGAGTGATGTGGTGCCAGGGCCTAGTGCCTGTTAGAACCCTTGCAGCAGCGTTCTGGACATATTGCAGTCTATCCAGGGCTTTTTTTGGCAGACCTGACAGGATGCAATAGTCCAGACGGGAGGAGATGAAACAGTGAATGAGGGTCTCTGTTACTGAAACAGAGAGTGAGGGAGAGTCTGGAGATGTTCCTTAGGTGATAGAAGGCAGATTTGGTAATTCTTTTGATGTGAGACTGAAATGATAGAGTAGGATCCAGGATGACGCCCAGATTGCGGACTTCGGGGGATGGAGTGATGGAACAGCCATCCACATCCAGGTGGAGGTCCCCAACCTTCCTGAGCAGTGGCGCCGGTGCCACCACCATGAGCTCCGTTTTGCTGCTGTTTAATTTGAGAAGATTGGTAGTCATCCAGGTTTTAATATCTTGCAAGCAGTGGACAAGAGGCATTGGGGGGAGTTGGGCAGAGGGTTTGGTGCTGATGTACAGTTGTGTGTCGTCAGCGTAACAATGAAAACTGAGTCCATGAGAGCGGATAATTTGTCCTAGGGGGAGCATGTATATGGTAAAGAGAAGGGGGCCAAGCACAGATCCCTGGGGGGCCCCATGGTTGACTGTTGTTGTTGTGGAGTGTGAATCTTTCAGGGTGACGTATTGTTGCCGGTTTGATAAATATGACTGAAACCAAGAAAGTGCTGTATTGGATAGTCCAGTGAACTCTGAGAGCCGTGTTAAGAGGATGGTGTGTGAGACTGTATCAAAGGCTGCTGAGAGGTCCAGTAAGATGAGGATGGTAATGAGGCCATTGTCAGCAGCAGTGAGGAGGTCGTTTGTGATTTTGACAAGGGCAGTCTCTGTACTGTGGTGGGCTCTGAAACCGGATTGTAGAGGTTCAAAGAGCTCATGGTGGGACATATGCTGTTGGAGTTGGGCGGCCACTGCTCTTTCCAAGATTTTGCTCAGGAAGGGAAGGTTGGAGATGGGACGATAGTTATTTGGGTCATCAGGGTCCAGACCAGGCTTTTTCAGGGTGGGGATGACAGCGGCAGTCTTGAGGCTTGACGGCACCTCACCAGACTCCAGGGACGTGTTGATGATTGTCATCATAATGTGGCTTAGAACAGGAAGACATGATTTAACCAGCGAGGTAGGCATGGGGTCTAGCATACAGGTTGATGACTTGGCTTTGGACACCAGGTTAGTGATCTGGTCAATGTCCAGTGAGCTGAAGGAGGAAAGGTTGTGCTGTGGTGGGCAGGCAGCAGGGGTGGAGATGTCCTGCACTAGCTGGTGGGCACCAGGAGGTTGAGCTCCCTGCCATGGGAGAGAGAGTTGTAGACAGGAGCTGCTGGTGGATGGCGTCTACCTTATTTTTAAAAAAGTCCTGGAACTTAGAGCACAGTTCAGCAGCATCAGATGGCTGGGGGGTGTCAGGAGGACGGAGAAGGCAGTTGATAGTAGAGAAAAGCTTTCTAGGATCATGTTGTTGGTTACTGATGAGCATGGAGTAGTAGTGAGTTTTAGCCTTGGAGAGGGCCACCTTGTAGTTCCTGACATGGTCCTTGTATGCCTCGAGATGGACAGTGAGGCCGGATTTTTTGTTGCTCCAGCAGGCGATCAGTTGACTTCATGAGCCGGAGCTCGGGAGTGAACCAGAACGAGACTGAACGTGTGACAAGAGGGGCCACACAGTCCAGACTTGTGGAGAGAGCAGTGTTGTAGTGTTCCACCAGGGTGGCCACTGAGAGGCCAGAGGCGGGAGCAGCAAGGTGAGTTTCTAAGGCACTGGAGAGCAGGGGCCGGCACACCTCTTTGGTCTTCCTGAAGGTGATGGTCTGTACTTTGCATTTCCTGAGTAGGGGCAGAGGAACAGAGAACATAATAGCATGGTGGTCTGAAATGGCCAGGTCAGTGCACTGGAGGTGTAATGGTGGTGTGCCAGTGGTGCACACCAGGTCCAGGGTATGTCCTTTGGTGTGGGTGCTTTTTCTTTACTGCGTTAGTACTTTGTACTATGAGATGCGCCTGGAAAATCGCCAGTAATATGTTTGTAAATGTGTAACGAATCTGCACCACAGCTGTTGAGACTAGGTAAACACAGCGCTTGGAAGCGCACGGGAACCAGTTTGGAAACCAGTTGGGCCATAACACCGGCAGAGAGGAGGGTCCCTCTATGCCCGAGGGCACCTGGGCATTCGTCCCAGAGTAACTCCACATCCTTACAGCATGCAGTCTCTTTAACTGTCACATGATTACACCATCTGTTGTTTATGTAGGCTACATCACCAGTCCACCACCCTTCCTCTTGCCAGAAAGTTTATTGTCTCTGTCCAAGTGAGCCACACTGAAGCCCGGTAGCTCAACGTTAGTTGTTGGGATGCAGCTAGTTAGCCACTTCTCCGTGAGGCATATTAGGCTACAGTCTCTGTGAAGTTTCTGGTTTCTTACCAGGGAAGCCAGTTCTTCGGTTTTGTTTGCCAGTGAGTTCACGTTCCCCATCACCATCAATGGAACTGCAGGTTTAAATCTCCACTTCTTCTCCTGTCGTCTCGTCTTCACTATCCGTCCAGATCTACAGCCGCGAAAACACCATCCCAGATAGCAAATGGACCCCGTGGCGGATCCGTTGCGGAGGCAGCGCGAACTCCGGAACGGATCCAGAAAACGGGTCCGTATCGGCGTCCACTTGCACACCGCCACGGTTCCGCCGCGGTCCCGGGTCGCGGATCCGCACCGAGATGTTTGCGGACCCGCTGCGTATCCGCGGAAAAATCTTACCTCCGCCCCGGATCCGTTTTTGACTCGCTAATCTGACGATTCGCTCAGCGTATCCAACGCAGATTCACTTCAAATCCGTGAAACGGACATGTATTCGCAGCGGATACGTTTTGGACCCGCGTTTGGATCTTTGAGATCTGCGCCGGGTACGTTTAGGACCCGGTTATAGAGCAGTGTCCGTCCCGGGTCCGTTTTGGTCCCGTTCATGAATTAGCAAAAAGGAGCATAATAACGTCCTCATATTTAATATTCTGGGCATGCAAATGACTTCTGTGAGTGAACTTCTGTAATCTTGCTCCAAAATGTACTAACCTGTTGGCCTTTTTAGGAAAACAACTTCAGATCCATTTACAAAACAATTATTACCCTTAGTTACAGATATTTGATCAACTTCTGGATTAGGCCTACACTGTTGTTATTCAGCAGAATTTTTTTATTTTGCAACATTAACAGATTTTTAAAGTTATGGGAAAATCAACAACTAACAAATCGCCTAGATGGGACATTAAGGCAGGTAAAATGAAATGCAACAACAGTGTCAAACGTTTTTTTTATTATTATTTATTTTATTATTTTGTGAATAATAAAAATCACTCTAAACATCTTCATACAAACCCATCTTTTTCTAAAATGAAAATGGCAATAGGCCAAATAGACATTTTGTTGTACTTCATCTGATAGTTGAATAGTCCTGAGTAATACAGCACTTCATACTTGTTTGTCCCCATCTGCAATCACACATTTCCAATAAAATTAGCTTCATTGGAAGCAGATATACACCTTTGAGACACACAAATGTAAAAAAGCAAGGAGCATTCTATATGGTAAAAACAAAGTGTGTTTGAAATTTACCTTCAATGTCTTGAAATTGAAATGGCAAATCCAGATGTATCAGCCTGTAAATCCAGGGGTAAAAAATGGTTGTAAACACTGAGTGGGTCATTAACTTTTGTTTTGATTTATCAACTTTATAACAACATTTCTTACCCAGTTCAGGGAGTTGAGAGGACAGAATAAGAAAATAGTCTTGACCATTCAAATCAGACTGGCTTGAACTGGCACTTGTCACTGGCCTGTAAGGAAACAATAAAATGAACATTACAAACTTTAATGGATCACTTTTACCATCTACAGAAAAATAAATTACAATAGTCTCTTCTAATCCATATTGAATGTATGAACTGAGTGATATACATACAAACTTAACTACCTGGTCCAAATATGTCAGTGGAAAAATGCAACATTGGTATGCTATTCACCGTTAAAAATCATTCTTGTACACTGCCGTGTTTAGCCACATGAGGAATCCTGGAAAAACTGCCATCATTTTCCACAAACCTATTAAAATATAAACTGCATAGTTTACCTTTCATACAATTGAGACTTGGTAAAAATGGTACAAAAAATCAATGTGAGATCCAAGATAATAAAACTTAATAAAATAAAAATAGAACTACAGTATAATAAAAAAAAAAAATCTTAGAACTCCTATTATGATTATATGATGTACAGACAGACCAAACTCACCGTTCAATTAACTCTAACAGGTTGCTGCCTCACTTTCAGTCAAGGGTAGGACATGAAAATCATTCTGCTCACCCTGTCATTGTACAAAAAAACGTCTTTGGTCAGTAGATGAGCAAATTATGAAAACAAAACACATTACTTCGTCGTTTTAGACAAGTAAGCCATTGATTACAATAGTCTCTTCTAATCCATATTGAATGTATGAACTGAGTGATATACATACAAACTAGGGCTGTGCGATTTAGTCAGTTAATTGCGATTGCGATTTTTCAACCACAAGAACCAAATATGTCCCATTAATATGCATATTTGTACACAATGTCTAATTAAAAATAGAAAATGAACTACTCATTAATCAGCATATTGTTATTCAAGAGAATATCTTGTTGAGTTGAACCCCAATCCTTGTTTAACATAGTGCAGAGTGTAGCTAACAAACAAGTCTATGCATTAAGTCTATGCAGTTGAGGAATCCTGGAAAAACTGCCATAATTTCCCACAAACCTATAACTGCATAGTTTACCTTTCATACAGTTGAGACTTGGTGAAAATGATATAAAAAAATTAATGTGAGATCCAAGATAATAAAACTTAATAAAATAAAAATACAACTACAGCATAATAATAATAAAAAAATCTTAGAACTCCTATTATGATTAGAAAAAAAAAACACAATTATATGCTACAGACAGACAAAACTCACCGTTCAATGAACTCTTAACAGGTTGCTGCCTCACTTTCAGTTGAGGGTTGGACATGAAAATCATTCTGCTCACCCTGTCATTGTACAAAAAAGTCTTTGGTCAGTAGATGAGCAAGTTATGAAAACAAAACACATTACTTCGTCGTTTTAGACAAGTAAGCCATTGCTATGCAATGTCCAAGCGGTGGGGGATAATTGCGTCAAAACTGTAGTCTAAGCATTACCCGTCCAGCAGATGGATAAAAAAATAATTTTAATCATCAAACCAAACTCTGACAGTTCAAAAGTACATGTTTGTAATCTTGTGTGAACGAAATACTGGAACGAGTAACAAGTCCTTAACGTCTCTGGCATTAACAATATGCCAAGATAGCCTAGAACCGTTAGCTAGTGTGGTTAACACCCATTTAGCAAGCTAAACGCTACCCTTGTATGTCGGCTTGTAAGTGCTTATTCATGTATTTATTTAACAAGAATGACAAGATCGGAGAAATGTACGTCCTACAAATTACAGAATAAAGTTGATGAGACCGTTCACATTTTGTAACACTCAGCTTTGTTATTAACTAGTGTGTTAGCATGAGAGCCAAAACTTACGTTAGCTTCCCATCGGTCAACCAGCAGCATTGACATTTGCTAAAAGGCTAACGGTAGCTCAAACTGATAACGGTTCAAAAATAGGAATACTAAATATTACCACATCGGCTTCTTATAAGATAGCAACTTCTCTTTCATGGTTTTACATTTGTAATTTGGTTGGGGTTTCTGTGCTAAGCGAGGAATTATCTATAAAGCACCATACAAACAAAACCTTGACAAGCAATTAAAATGCCCATTTTTGTCTGTGTTTTGCCTATGTATATTTTACTCATAAGGTAGTGACGACGATGAGATAATTTTCTACTTACACCGTTTTTGTATTCCTTGGAGCAGCTGAATCAGAGACGGTTCCAAGATCTTTGGCTGAATCTTGCCGAAGTAGAGTTCAGAATAAATGTTTTCAAGAGAATCCAACCAACCGTTACAAAGGCGCGTCCGCTACGCGGATCCACACTGACTCCAAGTAAAGTCCGCAACTATGAATGCGCTATGTGGAGGCGGGGCTGATACAATTTGCGTAGCAAATATGATTCTGACAGTCAGGCGGATTTGGCGATACGAAGGCGGATCCGCCGCTGATCTTGTTGCTGTGTGGGATACTTCCTCTGGAATGGTAGGTTTAACGTTGCCGGTGTTACGGTTCAATTTGGGATCGTGGTAACGGGGGATAAACATCTGTTTTCCAAGTGCAGTTAGATTTACCTTGTTCTATACACAGATTCGTCTAAACTAAAAGTGATAATGATATGGGCTAGGCCTTCTGTTGGGGGTCTTCCCACACATCCCCGGTGGTAGCCTACCACCACAAGCATTTGCTGCATTGTATCTGATGGGTATAAAATAGAAGAGAAGTTGTGTGGTAACGTTAAACATTGAGCCAACTCGCATGAAGTTGCCTAAATTTGTTAAACCTCGGGATAACGCAACATTATCTTCTTATCATCTTGTGTACACTGTAGTATATGTTGTGTGTGATTTTTTAAGCTGCTGGGACCTTGAATTTCCCCTTGGGGATCAATAAAGTATCTATCTATCTATCCATTAGTCTACGTTAAATGGTGAGAAAAACATTAGCTGTAAGACAAATCTGTGCCATTTTGCCACCACAGATAGTTACATTTACAGTCCGTGGCCATCAGGCTGAATGATGTGAACTATGTTAATGCCACAAGCAAATGTAAAGGCCATATAACGTTAGTCTACCGAAGATGATGAATTGGATAAACATAACCCACCAACCCGGGCTGTAGTCTGATACACTGGTAGTATACGCCATATAACCACTCAGGAAGTTATTGGGCTTGCATATATGATGGTGATGATGACACATCAACTAAACATCCACTAAAACCATACAGTAGGATGCAATACCATAACAATAATATAACCTTAGCCAGTCCTACTCTTGTAATGACAAGATCAAGAGGGGACCATGGCCCCTGTACATGCTGTTAGGTTTAAATGATCAATTAGAGTGAGTAGATCTCTGTCATGAGTGTTTTCTGTATTATCTACATGTAATTTAAAATCCCTTGATTTTTAAACATATATTCTTCAGTCTGATAAATTGAGCTCAATCAGTCTGTGATTGAGCTCAAATGTCAGTTGTGTTTTGTCTACTCTGTTGTGTGTTGTAATGATCTGCAGTGCACTAATGTCTATCTGCTGTCAGTACTGTAATGGAATGTTCTGTATGTGCTCTTTGTTAAGCTCATTTACTTTTGCATCAATCAAGGCTGCTCATAAGGATGCTTATATTTGATTTTACCAATCCTATTCTTGGGTTCAGGTCAAACCGAAATATATATCATATCATAAAAGACAATATAATGAGACTGTCTCTGTGGGTCTAGGAAGAAGTTCCATGACTCGTGGGGCTGACCCAACTGCCTAGGATTATTCACGGTTGAAACATTTGCAGTCTCTCCAATTATTACTCCATAGTATAAATTTAGCATCAGTTCAGTGATGGCACCCACCTAAAGCAGGGCAGTTTGCTGCTGAACTTGCCTGTGGTTGTCTGTGGTTAGGTTGCCTGATGGTGTGGATACTGTAAGTGGATGTGATGAGTGGTGTCAGGGTCCTGAGGAAAAAAAAAAGTCTTGCAGCACTGACGGGGTCCTCGGATCCTCGCAGCTCAGGCTACCCACAGTGCTGCCGGTGCGGCCTAAGACATTGGCATCTCCTCTGAGAGTACTACTGCAACCAGACTTCAGCGAGATCCAGGTGATGGAATGGCATCAGTGAATGGGCACTATCAAGGCCTTCTTCTTCCCCGGGATATGTGAGCCATCTGATTTGGGCAACTGATCCTGGACAACTGCAGCAAAGAGGAGGACGAAGAGCAAGGCTGCTTATAACAGGCAGTTGCTTCACCAGCTCTGAGGATGAGGAGCAAGGCTGCTTATAACAGGCAGTTGCTTCACCAGCACTGAGGATGAGGGGCAAGGTTGCTTATAACAGGCAGTTGCTTCACCAGCTCTGAGGATGAGGAGCAAGGCTGCTTATAAAGGCCAGGTGTCATACCAGCTCTAAGGGCCTGAAGAGAGACACTTAAATAAAGACCTAGTGAAACATCTAAAAATGTTTTTAAACAAAAATAGAATAGGATATAGAGTCTAATATATGGGGCATATATAGATTTATAGCAAACCTTTGACCTTTAACATTTATATTACTTGCTTTATGTATGCCATTATTTATCTTTTATCTTATTTAACTTTGCACTGGATGCGTACTGTATTATGAAGGTCATTGCATAGTTTAGCTTATCATTGTCATTCACTCTTCACCAACGTGATATATCCTGTATCACAGACAGACAAATTAATACTGTAATACTTTTGCCCTCTGGTGGCGAATAAGAGTACATGCACATGTTTCACACCATAAACTACTTTTTTCCCTGAAAGCCTATGGCCTCTGGATGTGATTTAACATGCATTGAAACTATTGCACGTCTCAGAGACTAATTTATATTTCTCCAGCAATTGTGCAAACTGTTTTTTTTACATCATTATTCAATTTATTTTGTCATCCAGAGTAAAGATAAAGACAGTCATTAACTGTCTTTGCTGAATCTGTTGGAATGCCTAGCCTAGTGGACATGATGACCCTTCTTGGGTTGGTGTATAGACAACCTAGTGGTCAAATTTTAATTTCAGCACCTTATCAAAAGGTGATGATAATGTCACCCATAATTGAAACATTCTCCTGGCTTGACCATGAACCTCAATGTAAATGTATGCAGAAAATACAATAAAATATATGGCCAAGACTTTTTATATAATAAGAATAATCAATATATGTAGCATATTTCTCACTGGTAGACACAAATAAATCTATGTCCTTGGTGTACAGTGATATTTCCTTTTTTTGGCACTCTTGATCCACTTGTCCACCATATTGATAGTTCTCTATATTAATTTCCAAGTCTGACCAAGTTCTCTTTGTGGCACAAAAAAGCTGAAAGAGGAGAGTATAATATTGTTGGATTGTATCCTTTGTAAGGGTAGGATAGTGTTGTGAGATTGTATCCCTTGTGAGTGGAGGATAATGCCAGATTGTATCCTTTTTCTCGCTAAACACAATCTGTGATACTAACCAGTATCATATGATATGATTGCTATAAATGTACATGTAATGCATGTAATATGAGCAAGCTGACATGAGATGGGCACCAGGAGAGGAAATGAGCAATAGCTAACATGAGTGAGAGTTAGAGCGGAGAGAAAAAAGTCAGGGAAGACAAAAAGAGTCCGAGACCAAACTGAAAGAGACTAACAAAGAGGAGACTGTTGCTGTTCATCGGACATTAATTTCTCCCACCTCCAGCCGTGTGTTGGCCATCTCCGAAGTGGAAAGCTGACGGACGAGAGCTATATATATCCCAGGCTGCTTTGGCACCACAAACGAGATAAGCAGAGGCCTGGTGCTTGTTAGGTCCAAGCACAGGGCTCCCCTTGTGTCCGACGTCAGGCCGCCTTGTCCTCCGCTCACTCCTCGCATGCTCCGCTTCCTCAGAGCGGCATCCTCATGGCAACACACACGACTGTCCCTTCAAAAATATTTGTCTCTAGCCCTTATCTCATTAGAGAGGCCCACCTGGCAAACAATGTCTTGTCTTTTTTCTCCCCTCTCTTACGCTCTTCTTCCCGGGCCGAGTGAATCGGTGCAGTCATATGCAGACTTCCTCGAGGGGGCTGGCAGCCACATGGTGATGACACGGTGCTGCAGGGTGTGGGTGGGGTGTGGGCCAGCTGAAAGAGAGACGGAGAGAGAACCTTGATCTTAAATCAAATTTCTCCTAACATGCTGGTAAGCCATTTTTTAGCCTACCCCAGCATGCTTTGAGAACAAAAAAGGGAGAGAGAAATAGACGGTCACCAGGACAGCAATATCAAAGTTTTGCATGCAAGGATGCCAAGGAATTGAGGGCATACTTAAGAACTTTTTGGATAGCTCATGTCAATGACAGCCATCATGGTAAGCTTTCAATGCTTTTACTTTGTGTTACAAGTCCTCTGTGAATGAGTGAGAGTTAATCTGCATGACAACAAAAGTTTTTGGTCTTTGATGATGTTGATCACACACTCAGCACACTGTCCCAGCCCCCTCCCCTCCCCTCCCTCCGGCCCGAGAGCCAACATCATGTGGGAGGGAGAAGATGGAAGCAGATTCTCCGGATTTTTCTCTGGGAACGCCGGCTTCCTGTAAGGAACCCTTCGCGTGCTTGTCAGGAGCTGTGAAGATGGAGGTGGTAGTGGTGGGGAGGGGAGGTTAATCTGTGAGACAGTAGTTTCTCGACTAAGGTTCAAGGCACTGAGGCATGTGATGCAGCCCTGCGGCAGGCCAATCCTGGGCCTAGCACAGGAGAGGAAAGGAGGGGTAGAGTTAGAGCAGGGAAGATGGGAGTAGAGGAGGGGTAGGGGTGAGAGGAGAGTAGAGGAGGGGTAGGGGTGAAGAGGATATAACAGGGGGAGACAAGTGACAAAAAAGGGGCCAAAATTGCTGCACATTGATGTTTTAATTCTATCTGCTTGTTTGATCACATTTTCATTCTACACAGTTTGACGTTTTAGTTTAACCTGTTGAGGAGTGAATTCTTTTAACAATGCCGTGCCCTGGAGAGTGAATTATTTTCCCCTATTGTTCTAGAATTCTACCAGAATGTTCTATAGTCTCATGATTCCACATATAAGAAATCTCTTCAGGTCATTGTCATGTCATAATGGAACTCTATGTTTGGAGAATGTTCTAATCACACATGTGTGATCGTACTCCCTGGGGACCAGCCACGGCTCATCACATATGTGTGATGGTACTCCTCAACAGGTTAATTAGGACACTCTGACGAGAACATTCAGCGTGAGTGTCATGCTTCTCTGAGATCATGAGAGAGTATCATTCTCTGATGTGATCATAAGAGAGTTTCATTCTTTGATGAGATCATGAGTGAGTGTCATTCTCCGATGTGATCGTGAGTGTGATTCTCTGATGTGATAATGAGTGTCATTGTAAATTAACGTTGAGAATGAAAAGGTTGTTGATTCACTGAGGGATTTCTGAGTTTGCCTTAATTGAAAGATTTCTTTCTCTGTCTACTGTGTGTGTGAATAAGTTAGTACATTTACGTGGACAGCTTTGCATGATTCTAAGTAATTCTTTGACTGAGACAGCCTCATATCCAAGTATATGAGAATAGTCATCAAAGTGCATTTACCTCCACACCAGTAGGGGGTGACAGTGGGTGCTGACTTTTCTCTGTATTGGTCTGTGACTGTATTGCATTGACCATAAATTAATTATTATTATTATATTTAATACAGTATTTTTATTGAAAAATGAGCAAAGACATGGACAGTGCTGGAGTATTGTAATGCATTTCTTTAGGGTACTTCTTATTTGTTTTGCATGTGACACATGTGCACATTGCACAAACTGACAGAAATGGTGTTGCTAAAGGCTGCCATGTTTTTGCCACTTCTGAATTCCAGTTTGAGCTTGATTCAGTTGTTAACATTGGCCATAGTACCTGCACATAAACATAGGGTGTGTGTGTGTGTGTTAATTTGCGTATAATGTTTTATCTGGAGCGCTGGAATAAATACCGCTCTTCTCTCCTCTCCTCTGGTCCGTGCACGTGAATAGGGCCTTATGTGGACCATTGGAATCGATTCTCCACAAAAGCAGACTGGTGCCATGGGCAATGTGCACTGATGTGAGTCATATGACCTACAGCACATGAGTTTGGGCTTGTGTGGCCATGGGAGGGGGTTCAAGTAATGTTAAAAAGTCTCTTACCCACTTACAAAGCAGTACTTAACTCTTTTAGGATTTTGTGTGTGTGCGCCCTCCTTCATGTCAGTGCATTATTCTGTCAGCAGATTAACTCCACTGAAAAGTCAATAACACTCAGCTCAAGCTGGTAAAAGTCATTAGAAACAAAAACAACATACCCTAGCCTGGATTGATAAGGCTTTTTTGTCCAGAAATCATGTGTGTGTAGGTATGTGTGTGTGTGTGTGTGTGTGTGCGTGTGCATGTATGTCTTTGTGGCGTTTAGTATGTAATAGCAGCAAGTAATGTGTGAAAACAATTCCTTCATTAATCTTAATTTAAATGGGCTTAAATTCTTTGGCAATCCAGCAACCAATTTCATGAAAATACATCATAAAAAGAACCTTTCTCTGATTTTGTCACAGCAAATCAGGGAGGTTGGGGGGAGACACAAACCACCTATAGCATGCAGTGCTGTGTGACTATTCTCACGTGATAGACTGACTAAACGTGACATAACATTCAGATTTAGAAAGGTTTTCCTAACAACAGGGCAGTTGTGATCTATAGCCTTTTAGCCTCTCCGTGATTTATCTGTTCCGTTGTTCATATGTTTCCATTCTCCCAGTGTCTTTGGTTTGATTTGCTGGGCAAGTTGAACTGTTAGACCGCTAGCAAGGGGAATATGGAGAACGCGCAGGTTGAACAGTTGCGTAACAATTTTGAGCAGTGTAGGTTTAGCATTTCACACCAGCTTCCTAAAACCTGCCTAAGTGTGAATGCCTGAAGTACAATTAGAGAAGCTTCCCTTGAGTTGTCATTGGCTACTGTCATTCGTTCGATTAAATAACTGGTTGGAAATAACTGGTCTATAAGTATGATTTTTTTTCACGAATATTGCACACCAGACATTAGTAGGCCAATTACAATTAAAGGTTACATAGGCTAATTGTCCATCATCACCCCTGATGGAGAAATTCACTCAAATTGGCCACAATACACAAATATTTTTTTAAGAGAAATGGGTCTCTGATAGAAATAGAAATACTGGACAATACAGCCACGGACAGTAGGCCTACACTTGACAATACATCACAAAACAGTTTACAACATACACATTCTCTCAGGCATTCAGCGCCCCAGCACCCTCCCTCACCCCTCAAATGAGTCTGGCTAATACATTTTATGTATTTGTTTATTTATTAATAAGTTAATTGTGGGTTTACTTTGGATAACGTTACAAATTCTTTATGTGTGGTACCGTGCATGACTCGTGCACCGCGTGAAAAGACTGGTATTTAAAGTCAGTCAGGACAGGCTTATTCCCTGGGGGAACCTTAGTGATTGGAAGGAATCTGTCCACGCTTTGTTCGTTGCAGTTAGTTTAAGTTTCAGTCAGTCAAAACATAACACGCCCTCCTCCTTCCACCGGCGCAAAATGGACAGCAAAGCGAGGATATAATTTCTGTTTTCTAGAATCACAGCCTTTTCGCTTAACTGCGTTGCGTGTTAAGGTGCAGTTTTCTATGTATCTATAAATGGCGGAAGAAGTCTTGATTGATTCCTCTGGGAAAATTTCTGGGGTAAGATTTGTTCCTTTTTTATTTGATTATCTGATGAATACAGCAATCTTTCTTCATTCTTATGTGAGACTGTAACGTTAATTGTTGGAAAATGGAAATGGAAAATGTTGATGGGTTAGTAGGTTCGGGTGTCCATCTGTGAAACTGTGGCTGAAGTTACGCTACAGATAACGCACGGTGTGTGGCACTTTAAAGTTTTTGTGTCGTCTGTATGTTAGTGGTAGTGTACATGACACGGAATCTAATTTAAATCTTCAGAAGAACAATTAATTGTCGATTTGATTTTTCTACTGGTCCTGTATTATTTGTTGTTAGGATTCGACTGTGATTGGGCTACTAATTTTAAAAGAGGGACTGTTCTTGCTCATTGATTTGATAACAGAACACCATTGTTTGTCTTTCGCGTATAATTGCATAAGTCTATTCATCTGACTGAACACTGAACTTCATCTGTCACTAAATTAAACTTTTGGTCACCTGTTAGTTATTATAGACTACTGCATTGTCCTGATTTAACACAGGCCATGTAAAATACTCCCGGACAAGCCGTTGTTGTTCCATCACCCGCACCCTATTTTATTAGTTATTCTAAGCAGGGGCGTCATAGTGGGGGAAATGGACTTAGGTACAGTACCAGGTGGAGGCAAGGCCCTTAACGAGTCTGCAATTTTATAGTCCATTAGAAATTATAAGTTTTGGATTTAAAATGGCATGAGCACAGCTTATACATAGGGTCCAGAATTTGGTGCTATAGCCCTGATATTAAGACATGTCTGCAGTAGTAACATTTGTCACATGCAGGTCCGTTTCATATAGCCCAAGTTATGAAAGTTCTACGTATTAGTTCTGAATGTCTCCCTCTCCAGAGCACAATTAGTCTAGGTTTGTGGTGGGTCCCTTGTTACATCGGTTGTTCAGAAGGAACTCTGGTTAAAATCCTCAGCAACATTGACCCTGGCCTCTGACACAGTGGTTAAGCCGTAATGCGTGCATTCATGTGTGAGGCCTTAAGCATCACCACCACCAGCATGGTGTTGCATATGTGCACTCAGCTGCTTTTGAACACTGTAACACTTAAATGCTTTTTTGCCCTAATGTTAAAAGTTGATATGTGATCACATTAAAAACACTTTGAAACAAAAATTTGAATAGGCCTACCACTACATGTATAACAGGGAGTCTACCCAGGATACGGGCAAATACGTATCTGCTACAATCAATGGAACTGCCTTGGCCTACATCAGACATGGCAGCACTGTAAACGTTTTTAAAAATACCAGTATTTTTTAAGAAGTTTGGTGTGAATCGATACACAGTATATATAGTCCTGTTGTTCAAGGTCACCGTAGGATACCTTGAACAGCAGAGCTATGGATTCATTCCCACCAAACTTTGCCTTAAATGCATCTGTAACACATCCAGTTGGGCTTAGGGTTTGAATGCTATTGATTTTGGTGACGTCTTTGTGTCCCATGAAGGAACACTGTAATCACTACACCCAGTGGAAGCAATGGTGCTGTCCTGCCACATTTGGTCACATGCAGCATATGAATAGACTAGATACTGTAGGCTTACAAGTATGTAATACTTTATCTGACAAATATCTGACATATTTGACAAAATGCTGACTTCCTCTGTATTTAGACAAAGACTGAAGAAAGACTGCCCATTTTATGCAAATTAAGCAAAATTCTGAAGATTTGCCTGTACTAATGAAGGGTGCAGGCAATACATTCTTCTGGCAAGAGGCTTAACGTAACCCATGTTGGCAAGGCAAGAACTCACCCGCTTTGGCACGAGTTCACTCAGCATCTGATAGAGTCATGTGCATGCCCAGGTGGCCTGGTGCCAGCAGCATAGTCTTGAGTCTGTGCGTGCAGGTTGTACTCTGCTATGCCGTGTCTCATTCACTGCAACACAATGTAGGCCTTTTACCTTCTATTATTATTAACTTCTAGTTCATTTTGATAATGCACTTTATAGTGAGGAGAAGAAAGAGGAGAAATTCCCCATTTGTGTCCAGTTGGTACAGTCCCATATACTATAGATATAAACTTTCTAGACCTACTTCATTTGTTCTTATAGGGGAACTAGGGCATCCAATGTCAAACACATAAACACATTCAAAGAAAACCCCACAGACATTGTTAAAGAATCCAGCAGACTCTAGACAGTGCACTATTAGCCAGTAAAGTGCAGTAAGATGCAGTGTACTATACATACTGTACAGTATATTAGCAGATAAAGCCCAGTAGAATGCAGTGTGTATATATTAGCAGATAAAGTGCAGTAGAATGCAGTGTGTATATATTAGCAGATAAAGTCCCCCTATGTACTAAATGACTACCCAGTTGCAATGTGTTGACAGAAACTGACAAGAAAGGCAATTCCTATTTTGTGTTGGATTAATGCCACTGAAATACAGATGGCATGTGACTATACAGTATAGTCCTATAGACCATAAAGACCATCCGCTGACATCACATGACATCTACATCCAGATCCGCTGTTCTGTTCCAGTTGAATGGGTTAGCCCTGTCTGTAGATTAGCTTATGTAGAGCAGCTTATGTTTCTAATGATTGTAGGCCAAGAGAAATACAGGGCATCAAACCAAGGCTATTCACCTGCACCTTGTTTGGAGAGTCGGAGTAGAATGTGTTTATGCACACAAGCAGTTCGCTGCTATTGCTTAGCTCACTGCTGTCCTTGCTTGGACACAGCGTTAAAGCCACTATGTGTAGGATTTATCTTCTATTTATCTTCGTCTTTTATTAAAAATATATTTTTTATTTTAAAAATATAATGTAAAACGATGGTAATTACCTCCATGAATAAATTGTAGTGTTCCTGTAAACTTGGTAATTTCCATTTATATGTAGATGTGGTTGGGTACCAAATGAGAATATCCATTTTGCACCGCCATTTTCAAAATGAAGACCATGGGAAATGAGGACTCTGGGAAGGGGAGGGCTAATACATTTTATTCAAACGTGTGCAGTATACCACATTTGGTGGTCCATCAACTAGTAAAAATGGTGAGCGATACTTGCTGCATTTGCTCTGCGGCCCTCTATCGGCTTCAATTGCACTAAACAAGTTTGTCCAATCGGGTAGCGATCGGTAGTTCAAGTGAAACTACAATTGACTTGCCTTATGGGATGCGTCCGTTCCCATCTATGGAGGGTGAGATTTTCAAAACTCTTTGGTGCCGCTTTAAGGTCATCAGGTGCTGCGGGTAAAGAACATAGAATGTGGATTCAGTGCCTGGGAAGACACAGGGTATTGCATGCAAGAGAGCAAGTGGTAGATTGCAATACATTGCGTGCAAGAAAGCAAATTGGAGGCAGTGAAACCCATTTGGGTTTTTGGTATTTGGAGGGGGTTAACAGGAGACTTTGAAGCCCCATTGGGTATTTGGAGAGGGGGAGTTTTAAAGACATACAGGCACAGGTGTCACAGGTAGTTTTTGCAGCTGGACTGCAGCCAATTCTACAAGAACAACACCTAATGCAGAAAAAGACAAAAACAAACTAAGCATAAGCAGCCTATCACACTGTTTTTGATGTGTTTTTGGCGTGCTTGATTACGTAGCCAAAGACTTCTGGATCACCTGAAGCACCTGTATGCTGCACCAGAGCTGTGCAAAGCATTAGTGTTCCTATGACTATTACCACTTCTAAAGTGTTACTGTACTATACTATACTATTCAGATGGGTCAACAGTACTGAGCTCAGATGAGTTCAGCATCTCCACATGTCTAATGCATCACTGCACTGCCTGTCATGTCCTGAATCCTACCGAACCATTTGCCGTGTAGGTTTGTATTACTCATGTGTGGTGAGGCCATTGCAAATGTATAGGCAATATTTCACTGTTGCTCAACTAAAACATATCTCTCCCTGTTTGCCATTGTGCTTACCCGTGTGTCTGCTTTCAGGGTCACCTGTGTACCTGCCATCATCCTTACTTGTGTGTGTGACCTATATCCCCCCCCCTCTCTCCCTCTGTAGCACCTGACGAAGTCCCTGTTAGCGGTAGCTTTCCTCTCCTCCTTTGGCAGCTCTATGCTGTATGGCTACAACCTTGCTGTGGTCAACTCTCCTGCTGAGGTGAGTCCCCTTACGACATTGTTGGGTCTGTAAATATGACTTTTTTTCTAACGCATATGTCCATCATATTTAGTATTTTATTATATGGTCTACATTTACATAAACATGATCACAGGTACAAATGAGTAAAAACTTAAGTAAAACTATTAAAGAAATGTTTTTAGTTGTTGGCATCCAAAATAAATTGCGGTTTGTCTGCATGTCAAGTTAGACTGATCTTTGAGAGATTTGTGTGAAAAGGTCCGCTTCCAACCATGAGTGGCATTCTGTTAATGTGCTGGCAATACTGTATTACATTACGGTCATGCTAATAAAGCTCTTTTTTTATTTGAATTTGAGAGGGGAGAGAGAGGGGGAGCGAGAAGAGAGAGAGAGGGAGAAAGAGAAAGAAAAAAGGCAGAGAAAGACAGAGAGAGAGAGAAAGACATGAAAGAGTCAGAAGAGAGAAAGAGAGAGAGAGAGAGAGAACGAGAGACAGAAAGAAAGACAAGAGATGAGATAATAAGGTGTCTCATGTAGCTTCTCACTAGCTTTGCTAATGCTAACACTAATAGGTTTGACTTAATAAGACACTAGATGGGCTGAAGGCAGGGGAGACTGGACGCTTGCAACTGGACGATGGATGCAAGGCTTCGTTGCGGATATTGGTTGGCCATCATGGTGTAAATAGACTGTAATGTGGAGAATGGGTGGTAGGTGGCCCCTACCTATTCATCCAGGAGTCACAAGAGTGTGTGATATGTGTGTGTGTGTGTGTGTGTGGTGGGGTCAGTAAGCACTGCAATGTGGAAGACGGAGGCGAGTGGCTTGGTTGGGTTGGTAACATGGGTCATAGGATGTCCATACTTCGTGTTACCAAACTGGTGATACAACAGTATCATTTAAAGCACAAAATAGGCAGATCAAACAGATTGACAACGGTGTCCTGAGATGAATAAGCAAAGCTGCATAGAGAAGAGAGATAAAGAGAGAGAGAGAGAGAGAGAGTCAGCTGACTTTCAGACAAGCGTAGTGCAAATGATCCAAAGACAAAAAACTCTTCTTTACTCCCAATTCTTTACTCTCTCCTGCTCCAAATGCGTTCATAATCCGTGGCCACATTTCCCCTTGACCACATTACTTGGAAAGGTATGGAAGGAAGGGTGGAATGTGTGCCCGACACGCCTGTTGAAAAAAAAAACACACAGATGGTCATCGACTCAGTTCTGTATCCGTCTCACATGAGTGATTGAATGCACCAAACAGGTGACACAATGCCTGAAGGAGGAAAAATCCAGCAAGTTCTACTCACCAGAACGTTGCCGGCCCTCTAACGCTGTAATGTATTGGCAGGTTATCACTTTGAACGTTTACCACTCTATTAGGTTACCCACTTTGCCTTCGCAATCGTCCTCCAATTGAATGAGGTTGCTAAATGGGATTTTAATGACCACTGATTGGGAAGCAAATTCATTGGGTGACCTTTTTGACCCCAAGAATAGTCAGATGACAAGCCAGCGGTTGTATGCCTGTAATCACATTAGACATTGTGTAGCTAGCCTCTGAGAGTCGCCAGGGCAAAGGGAATTGAATCCTTCTCGCTGAGCAAGACATCAATTCACGGTAAACTCTGAAACGCTTCTGAAAAAGGCTAACTTTTTCTTCTTCTGGGCAAATGAGATCATGTGAGTCAAGCATGAGGGCATTTGAATACTGACAAAACTGAATACTGTTTTACTGAATACTAATTTTTTATTTTTTTAGCCCCAACTAAAGAACTGATCACGCTAAAGAACTGCATCCCTATGATGACTTCCAGAAGAGTAATCAAAGAATTGACAGTGTTTGAGAGGCATAATTGTGTATTTTGGGGTGCTAATTGCCTGCTGGTTAAATAGACAAAAGCAGAATATGTATTTTTGAGAGAGAGGGAGTGATGGACCGATGGACTGATAGAAGTAAGGATGGAGAAGAAATGTGTCAAAATACAGAGAAGAGAGGAGAATATATGAGACAAGAGCATACGGTGGCATCCAATGCTTTTCTTTTTTCTTTCTTATTTATGAAAAGCACAGTCATGTGATACAAATGAGTAGTTCTCCAACCTCAACTTTATGCCAAATAATTCCTTGAAGTGGATTAATTGAGGAAAATAACTTGACTATGTTGAAAAAATATTCAGAAAGCAGCCATTGAACATTAATCCCATTCTACATTTTGAGCAGAAACTCGTGCAGGAACTGATTCCTAATTTTTATACATCATTAATGACTTAAACTCTCTTGAAAGCTCTCTGTTGAATTTAGTTGCACCCTGACCGCAGCACCAGAGAGGCCTTGGAGATCGCTGTGGTAAAGTGGATGAGAAAGGTCTTGAGAATAGGTCTTGAGAACAGGGCCTCTGGCAAGGGCCAACATTTCATGGCAGTTTGTCTGCAGGATCTTATCGTTGTTTATATAGATAAGCACACAAGAAACAACAGTAGCAGGTAATATTTGAATATTTGAATATTCGATTGTGGAGCTGTAGGAGCTTTAGGTATTTTTTATTTGGCTGGCTTATCTCCTTACGAATCATTCAATCATGTGAAAACCACAGAGGCTGGCCAAATAAGGAAATGTCGTATTGGAAAAACATTAAAAAATACTGTAAAAGAAATGCCATTGCTTATACATGCTGCTTTACTCTTCATGTGACCGGGGAGAAATCGGAAGGATTTGGCATGCTGAATAGGATGCTCTCTTATATGATGTCATGACCTGTGAAGTTTTTTTTCAAACTAACTGATGTGTGAACGGATGTGTGGGATGTTTTTATGAATGTGTGGGATTTTTTCTTGGAGTTTTCTTAGTATACAGAATGTATATTTATTATTCTCTCTCTCTCTCTCTCTCTCTCCCCCCACTGAACAGTACATTAAGGACTTCTACAACAGCACGCTGGTGCGGAGGAATGGAGTGGGCGTGGATGAGCGGACCCTCACGGTCATGTACTCGGTCACCGTCTCCATCTTTGCCATCGGCGGCCTCGTGGGCTCCTTCATGGTGGGGATGCTCGTCGGACGATTTGGGAGGTACTGAGCATGCTCACCGGTCCTGGCCCCTAAACCCCTAAACCTAAACCCTAAAAGAGAACTTAAAAGTAAACACAAGGTCAGTATTGACAATCGCTGCCAGAGGTAGGCATGTAGAAAATATTAATACAGTATATGTGCATCGCCCTGGTTAATAATTGACTGGTCATGATTTCTTTATTTAAACAGCTAGAAAATATTTAATTGCATGTGTGTGTTTGTGTATGCTGGCTAATTGCCTCATGTTGCGTGTGTGTGTGCATGGCCTGTTCATTGACTCGTGTTTTTGTGTGTGTTTACCTGTGTATGTCTGTGTGTGTTCACGGCCTGCTAATTGCCTCGTGTTTTTGTGTTTGTTGACATGTGTATTGTCTGTGTGTATGTGTGTGTCTGTGTGTGTGTGTGTGTGTGTGTGATCACAGAAAAGGGACACTGGTGTACAGCACAGTTCTGGTGTTTATAGCCGGTGCACTAATGGGCTCCAGTAGGTTGTGCGGCTCACCTGAGATGATCATCGTGGGCAGGTTCATCACTGGAATACACTCAGGTACACACAACACACACTGTGCTCAGGTACGCATACTGTTCTTGGTCACAGTTCTGATGTTCTCTGTCTCTGTTCTACTGTGTTCTACAGGGATCTCGCTCAGTGTGGTGCCCATGTACTTGGGGGAGATCGCACCCAAGAACTTGCGGGGCTTTTTGGGGCTCATGCCCAGCATCTTCATCTGTATCGGAGTCTTCTGCGCTCAGATTCTGGGCCTGCATGAGCTGATGGGGAAGGTGTGTGTGTGTGTGTGTGTGTGTGTGTGGGTCACTAAACCTGACTCAGAAACAGGTCTTGACAACACACTTAAAGTTTCCTTTCTTTCACTATTTACATTAATTTCATATACAATGCATAAATACATGATATCTATTTATATAGGGTCCTCTTTCACTGCACAAAGCTTTAAAACTTGTCCCTCAGATAGCCAGGTAGCTAGAAGTGCCTGTTATCATAATGTGTGGTAGTGGTGATGATGATAACGTGGATGATGTCATATCCTTCTACCAGGAGGAATACTGGCCCTTGTTCCTTTCTCTAGTCGTCATACCCACCTTTATACAGCTCATGCTGTTGCCATGGTTTCCAGAGAGCCCACGCTACCTGCTGATCGAGAAGCAAAACATCCATGCCACCATCACAGGTGAACTTTACCAGAGCCCTTTCACCTGCACACACACACACACACACACACACCGCTGTAATTGTTTGACACTGATAATATTCAAGACATGAAAATGTACTATGTATGTGTTAGTTTATGTTTACTTAAACATGCTAAGTCATTCCTTTCATGTCTGCCGCTGTCCAGTGTTACGCAAAGGAACTTGTAACCCTAAGAGAATGACTTACAGGCTAAACCCATTAACACCGGTCAAATACAGAATCTGAATCTTTAACTTGCAAACAGCAGTGTAATCTTAATCCTCATCTCTCTCTTGTGTTACCATAGTTTGCATATTTCATTTTTCATTGATCTTAATCTGTATCATCACCCCACAAGTGCTGACAACCTGCAGTATACATCACCACACAGATGGCTCCTTAAAGGGCTTCTTCTTAAGGAACTTCCAGAGCCACACACACACACACACACACACAAACACACACTTGCTCACTCACTCACACACACACACACACACACAAGCCAACAAGAACTAGAGCAACTCGCCCAGCGGTTTCACACTGAGTCACAGTTCATACACGCACACACACACACACACACATACACACACACAATCCAACCAGGGTCTATGTGTGTCATAGTCATCAGATGTCAGTTAGGCCCTTGCACCACACAGGCTGGCCCTACATCAGTAAAGAGTACTGGCTCCCTGAATCAGCTTCCATCAAAGAACCAGCAGGAGCCAGGAGCTACAGTACACACGTGCAGATCTGGCAAGCCAGCCAACTGGGACTGATCCTCTCAAGTATGCAGAGAGAGAGAAGGGCGGGGGGGGGGGGGGGGGTGATAGATGAATTATCATAGATGAATTATCAGAGTGTGCGGAAGCGCCATTAATATCCATCACAGGTGTGTTGCACCACAGCCTTTCTAGGGGCAAAGAGAGGACATGATTTTTTCAGTTTAGTTCCAGTTTGGGGGATTTGCTGTGGTTTTAGAGAGGATTGGGTTGGAGCCAAAGTTATGGCTGCCCACTAGCAGTGCTTGTTCATGTGCCTCAGGGGCAGCATACTAGCGAAGTGACACCTACATTTTCCCTTTCTTTACTTCGTCATAAACTCATCATCTGATTGTGATTCAATAGGTAATGTTTAGTAAACTAAGGTTAATGCGGTTGATACAAGGGTGAGGTCTTGTTTCTTTAGTTTGCGTAAAACACTGACCTGAGGTTTATACAAAGTGTGGTTCATATGTAAGAAATTACTGCGATAGACGGGTTAATGCACAAGTGTTCTGAATACATAGATCTGGTTTGTTTGCATGAAACACCAGAGATTATATACCTATACCTAAGGTTATACATGGTGTGGCATATACATTTCAGGACAGAAATTACTGCAGCGATATCGAATGATAAAACATCTGTTTATGCATGGTTTGTATAAAACACTGACTTGAGTTTATACACAGTGTCACATTCATTTAGGTAGAAAATTACTGATTACAGATGGCAAATGGTGATTTGGCATTTGTTTATGTTTATGCATGCTTTGCTTTTCTATGTTTTTTGTTTTTAAACAGAAATGGTCTTATAACAGGTGTTGTGTCCATATGGAGTATTCATGGGTCTGTGTGAACTATACTCATACTAAACCCATATGTGTGCCTATGTATATACTGTAATTGTATTAATGTATTGCACATGAGTAGACCTTATACTGAACATGCTGAATGGTGCCATTTACTTAGTTTAATAGTAAAAGTATTTTTAAAATACTACTTAAAATAAGAATAATTCATCATGTGCTATAGTGAAGATGGAAGACAATGTTTGCAGTGTACAGTCTTTAGCATTTCACTGATGAGCTGCGCCCCCTGCAGCTCTGAAGTGGTACCGCAGGCGGAGCAACATCCAGGCGGAGGTGGAGGAGATGCAGGAGGAGCAGCGGTCGCTCTCGTCAGTGCAGACCGTCTCCGTGCTGGAGCTGCTGCGCGACCGCACAGTTCGTTGGCAGGTGCTTACCGTCATGGTGGTCAACGCCGGCATGCAGCTGTCTGGCATCGACGCGGTGAGCCATACATCTATGTGTGGGTTTGAGCAAACTGTGTGTGTGTGTGTGTGTGTATTACTGCATGCATTTGGGAAGCTTTAGATGATGAATCGCTCTGTGAAAGGATCATTCTTTAAATGTGATTTATATTATGTTAAATATTAGAATCCTGTTAGTTTTGTGGTGATAGTGTACACAGCTTTTTCTCACAATGATGTCTTCGGATTCCTGATGCTCTCCAGATCTGGTTCTACACCAACGTCATCTTTGAGAACGCGGGCATCCCCCCGTCCCAGATACAGTACACGACGGTGGGGACCGGGGCCATCGAGGTCATCGCTGGCCTGATCGGGGTGAGAAAACAGTGACCCCATTTTGTGTATTACTGTCATCACTGAAGCTTGTCTTTCAGCTTTTTATCGTCCCCAAGATCCTGTCGTCAGATGTCACCTTTTGTCTGCACACAAGCTTAACTTAATAGTTGATTATTAGAAATGGTTTAGTTATAAATGTAATAGATGGCACAACTAATGTGTGGATTAGTTGTCAAAAGGCCTGGGAGCAGCCTAATATCCTAATAGGCATTAAAGAGATTGGTATTAAGCAAGTGCTCAGCTGTCTTCATACCCGTCTTCAGCACAGACATTACTTTTAAATCTGCATTCAACGGACAGATATTACCTTTGAATTTGCATTCCATTCAATTCAATTCAATTTTATTTATATAGCGCATTTTTACAAAAGGCATGTCACAAAGCGCTTAACACAAGAGGCCTAATGAGCGACAGGGGCAAGGAAAAACTCCCTAGCAGGGTTTTTTGTTTTTACTTGTTATGGTAGAGGAAGAAACCTTGGGCAGTTCCGACGGCTCAAGGGGCTAACCCAACTGCCTAGGGCAGGTTTTCAGTCTCTCAGATGGCGGGTAGTCCACTATTATTCCATGCAGATATTACTTTTATATCTTTCTCTCCATGCTTCTACACCTTTAGTGCTTCACCATTGAGAGACTGGGCCGAAGACCTCTGATGATTGGTGGATTCAGCTTCATGGGAATCTGCTGTGCAGGAATCACGCTGTCACTCATACTTCAGGTCTCATTTCACTCATTTAATTTGATTGACAACAACCTCCTCAAATGCATCAAATGAATCAACTCAGGTGTGCTGTCTTAGTTTCCTTCCAGTGTCCAGATGGTTCCTCTGGATGTTTGTCTGGATCACAATAAACCCCTGAACCCTGAGCCCTAAACTTTTAAAAACAGAACATTAACTGATGTCAGTTACGTCTTTGAGGTTTTCAGAGGCTTAGGGTTGAGCATTTAGCTATTGTATAGTAACTAATGTTAGTATCAGTTGGGGCAGCCATGGCCTGCTAGTCAAAGCTTCAGGTTCAAAGGATTGCTGGGTCAATCCCCAACCAGTAGACAATTCCTGAGGTTCCCTTGAACACGGCACCTAACCCCTAACTGCACAGGCAGGTGACCCATCAGGCAAGTAAATGCAGAGACCAGATATCCCTAACACAAGTTTAAGAGCATATACTTCTCCCTACTTACCCCCCCCCCCCCCCCCCCTCTCTCTCTCTCTCTCTCTCTCCCCCTCTCTTACTCTGTGCTGTGTCTTTGACCCATTCTTTAGGCACATGTACCATTAATGCACTATGTCAGTGTGGCGTGTGTGGTGGGCATCATTGCTGGCTTCTGCATAGGACCAGGTACAGTAGACTCCTTTTGTTTCTCTGTGCAGCACTCCAGAACCATTCAATGAATGAATCACCTCTAGCTATGAGCAGGGCTCCCTTTGGACAGCACATTAGCACCACCCAGTGGCCAGATTCTGACATGATTTTGTTGTAAGGCTTAGGGTTAGAAACAGAGCATTACCATCACCGATCAGACTCTCAAAAGTCACATTATGACAATGACATCTACTGTGTGAAGTTGCCTCTATGAGTAGAGTGCTGTATTACTCATATCAGGTGTTTTTTCAAAAGTAATGATGTGTGTGTGTGTGTAGCTGGAGTGCCTTTCCTGATGACAGGGGAGCTCTTTAAGCAGTCCCACAGACCAGCTGCGTTTATAGTGGGTGGCTCACTCAACTGGCTGTCCAACTTCACTGTGGGATTCATTTTCCCTTTCCTGCAGGTGAGACAGGACACAACACTCCCTCTTCATTCCAGTGTGTGTGTGTGTGGACACAATGTATATACTGTATACTGTATGTGTGTGTGTGAATGCGTGTGCAAGTGTGCTTTTGTTTTGCTAATTGTCTGCTCACTAGTGAAGTCAGGTCTGTGTTCTGTTAGTAAAATGTAGTTGTCCTATTCTCAGTTTAGATGAAGAAAATTCATAATGACACATCTTGGGCTCCAAACAAATTTACAAGATTAGAGATTGCATTTTTTATTTGTCGTGTTGAAATGCATGCATGTTCTTCAAATTCTTCACACAGTATACGAAGAACACTTGTCATCACAATACTAGTAAGTTACAACATACTGTTGTAGAAAAAGGTAGTAAATTAGTTGCTCAGCACAAAAGCATTTATATACTCGCTCATAGATCACTATCCCTGACTCACACATGCATGTTAAGGTTGGATTAACGTTCTGCGTTGACTCAACATAAAGAGCACCCAGTTGCCCTGCCATCTCCATCAACCCTTTTTAGCCCTGTGTTAAATGTGTCCGTGTTTGCGTTGCATTTCATCAAATTGCTATGAGTGTTACTATCTACTGTTTAACAATGCAGTTGAGTCGAGTCGAGCAAATTGATGGTGACTTTTTGGTGGTGAGCTTTTACAGTCTGTGACGCTTGGACATTGGGCAACCTAGAGGCTCCGTAGAGGGGGTTCATGGCGATGCCGATGCGGCGCATAACCATAAACTGGCCTTTACACGCATACACACACATATACAGTACACACACCCACACCTTCTTTGACTTGACTATCTGTCTCACACCCCTCTCTCCCGTCCATTTTGGCGGTGTAGATGTCTGCCGGGGCGTTCTGTTACCTGGTATTCTTCACAGTGTGCGTCGGGGTGTCGGCCTACGTCTACTTCATCGTCCCCGAGACCAAGAACAAGACGTTTGTGGAGATCAGCCAGATGTTCTGCTCCAAAGAGAACGCCATGGAGATCCACGCGCTGGGCGTCTCGGCGCTCGGCAGCAAGATGAACGGCTACGGCGCCCTGGACGAGGAGAGGGAGAAGTAGGGAGAGCGGCCGAGGACAAAGAGAAGGAGAAAAGACGTGGAGAGAGAGGGAGAGAAGTGAGGGAGGGATGGAGAAGTGGATGGACAGAGGAGAGACGGGGATGGGGCTGAATCCCAGTGACCTGTCCTACGGTACTCTAAGCCCTGAACTCTCAAAGACACACAGACTTACTTACTGGCACTGATGGTAGTTATGAAGCCTGACACGTGGCAGTGAAACCTTTGATGGTTCAGGGTTTAGAGCATAGGTGGGGCATTGAGATTCACCAATAGAACAGTGGATGATGAGAGGTGAAGAAAGTGGTGACATTAGCTGGAGACCTGCTGAGATAAAGAACAGGTGCAAGACTGTATGAAGTTTGGAACGGCTGGGTGGGGGTGGGAGGTTAGTGACATGTTGCACAAAGCTCTGTACTGTCTGTTTTTGTCCTTTGGGGCACTAGGGTTTTAGCATAACAGTGTTTTAGAATGAGATTTCCTGGCACTCGTGTATACAATCATCTGTTGTTGTTGTTGTTTTGTTTTTAATGTTGGTTAATGGGCCAGGTTTTAGAAAAGAGATTCCGTCTGAACCCCAGTGAAAGTGAACAACGGAGACCCTCCCTAATGCTGGTGTTCTACAGTAAATACAATAATATGTCACTACATAGGAATACTATATATCAACGACTACACAGCGATTTTCTAACCCGACCTCTGTGCCCTTGGGTCTTATCCAGATAGAAAGTTCAGTGACAAGCCTGCGTACATTACGGTGGTAGTGATACACTTACAAACTAAGCGAAGCAAGCAGTTACTCCAGCTGAAGACTTACCACTTCTTCGACTTGGCTCAGCTTATTAAGATTTCATCACCAAACCTCCTTCTTGGAGGCTCTCTCTAGAATGCCTGTGCTTAAACCCTTGAGTTCACCTGCCATGAAGTGGCCAATCCTGATACTAGCCCCAGAGTGTTTAGCACTTAGAGCTCAGGGAAGGCATTAAGGTTCAGCCAATGTTTCTTGAATGAAGCTTCTCTTACTCTCTCTGTCTGACTCTGAAGGTTGTCTGAAGGCCTCTCCCTGCTGAGAACGCAAGTTTCACACGCCATCTACAATATTGTGTGTCCGAGCATTCCACATGTGAACCATTTTTCATTCTATTTTCAATTTAATGGTGCCTACATTTGCATCCTTGTTAAATGGCTGACTGGCCCCTGTAGGTCCTACAGACTGCAGCAGAGATCCTGTCCTGCACACAGCTGGGATGACAGTGGTCAAGTCGAGCGACAGAATTCCAACCCCAGTTTCAGGGACAAGTTAACCTTACACTTGAGCCGTCATGTTTTTTTCATTTTTGCTTGCAAATAATAATATCAATAACAATGATTATAATAATGATTTTGGACATTTTCTCCTTGCTCAAGGGAGCTGTTGAATATGACTACTGTGGTAGCCATTCTGTCTGGAGACTAAACATGGCAGACAAACAGCCATGAATTATAAATATTTTATACTGTATATTCAGGAATTTGTCCCTAGTCATCTCAGTGTATGTGAATGTTTTAGCTAGATATTGGAGAACTGTTTGAAAAAGTTAATAAAGAAATCATTCAAAATGATCTAATATATTTATATTTATGGATTCTTGGTAGATGCTTTTATCCAAAGCAGCATACAGTTATATCATTTTAATAACAAAGACGAAAAAAGAAATCAGAATCTAATAGACTGGAAAGCCTAAAAATTAAGCAATAGAAGTACTGCTTTTAATCATACTATATGTGACAATTTCAAGTGTGCCTCATCTGTGTGTATGGAAGACTTGCAATGGCAGGCAAGAATAGACAGACAAGAATAGACTCATTTATCTATTTATTTTTGCCTTGCACCTGGAACTTAATGACACGGATGTGTGTGCTTTTCTGGCTTTTATCTTCTAACATATTCTATTCTGAGCAAATGAATTGAAGTCATACCATCCCAGTGAGTTCTACAGTAGCTTTGTGGGGTCATACTAAGTGTATCCAAATCGAAACCTGCTAACCACTTTAGCTGATGGAGAGAAAGAAGAGAAAAGAAAAGAAAGAAGCGATTGAGTGAGGTGAAGGCAGTGAGAACAAGACAGTGAAAAGAGAGATGAGAAAGAGGGGACCACTCTGTATTACTGAAAAAGGACAAGATCACTCACTCATCTCCAGGCTTCGTTATTTCTCTTACTCCCTCTTTCCCTCTTTCTTATATTCAAGGAGTAGCAGTGCATTCACACATTCAGTCATGTTAGCAGACTCGTATCTCCCAAAGCAGCCCAAAACAACATTCATTACAGTGCACACAGATAGCATTTACAGTTCACAGTCTGCACTCTTTATGGCTGCATTTAAACCTCATTCGTACCACAGCCACAAACACCAAAGTCCTTTTTTTTTTTCTAAAAATAAAATCTTGTGCTGTTTAGTGTATTGCTGTGTACTTATTATAGTGTTTCCACTGATTCCTAAAGGTCACACAAGTCACTCAAAAAATGTGCTCTCATCTGGCATGACAATAAGAGTGGGAAATGACAGACATTGTTACCCTCTCCACAATAGACCACTGCAACCCACAGCCAGACACTTGGCATCTTCTCTGGGCACAGTTTGGCGTCATGCAAACACACCATACAGTCTCATGACAGTAATCTTGTGTGAGTGAGAGAGAATAAATACTATGTATGAATGGTTAGTTTTGTGTGTGTGTGTGTGAGTGAGAGAGAGGGAGAGTACGTGCAAAATTAATTCATTACAATTAAAACAGTCCTAACTTTGTTAATTAAATATAAATAATCTGTCAGACATTGTGAACAGTAGGGGGTTGGTTGAGGATGGAGTTTGCTTGGCTGATGCCAGTTTTTCTGATCTCTGACAGCAGTGCTTGCTGCTGACACAAAGAACAGTTCAAACACTGCTTGCCACAGTGAAGAAAATAAGAGGTAAGAAAAGTAGGTATACAAATGTGTAATTTAAATGTAGGTCTTCAGCAAGACCGATAACTCATGCCACTGACTGGTTACTTTCCCACCAACCAGGAATAAGCCGACAGCAGGGGGCACCAGTGCTTCAGATTTACTGGAAGAAGAGGTGCCCGGCTAAGCGCAAACTAATCAGTTGTCCCTTTGGCCCACACACTGATTTCAGCTTTGGTTGCTCTGCATATGAAGTGATATGATTTCTTCAGCTAAATTATGAAGGCGTATTGTCACGCAATTAACCTGTAGGGTGTAACATAAAATGGAGGCCAACAACCATACCGTGTTGTTTTATTTGTAAAAGTTTCAGGCACTGTGGGATTCCTTAAAGGACTATTCTAACTACTTCTAACACTATGGTGTTGCAGGGACGAAAGGCAGACTGCTTGGATGGGAATCAAGTCTGCCTTATTTTCAGTGTGATTGGGTCCACTGTGTACAAACCGGGGTCTGGCACATAAGGGAAAAAGTGCTCTGATCAGCTTCCTAGTTTCTCTATACTTTAAATCACTTTGGATTAAAAAACAGAAGTCTGCTGAATAACTTATGATGACAATTCGCTGAGGTGAGACTGTTGCAGTCTATGTCCGATGCCATAAAACAGCGACTGACCTGTGCGTGTACTACACCCATAACTCACATCAAAGGTCTCATCCCAAAACCTGCTCTTTGTTGTCCCGCCTCCGCACATGACCCGACACCGTATATCACCGAGCGTAATACCCCCCATCCCCGCCCCCCATGGCCTCACCAATCAGGGGCTTGCCTACGCGAGGCTAGGTTCTGTAGAATTATCTATAACCATATTAACTTTAAAACGTGGTAAAATAGCGCAAAAAAGAACGGTGCTCACCAAGCTGAATAATTCGCCGCACACAGCTGTTGCTCTAGCAGGAGGAGGCAGCCGAACTGCGGCCACAGGATCGCAACCCTCCCTCTCTCTCTCTCTCCCTCTCTCCTTCTCTCGGTCTCCTCTCGTCTCTCCTCTTCATCAGCCCAGTATTGTCTTTGTGAGCAGACAAATAACAGGCTGCATAAAAGTAGCATGTATACAGACAATAGCAAGAGCAAGTCTCTCTCTCTCTCTCTCTCTCTCTCTCTCTCTCTCTCTCTCTCTCTCTCTCTCTCTCTCTCTCTCTCACACACACACACACACACACACACACACACACACACACACACACTGTCTCTCTCCCCCATCTCTCTCACTAGTTATGAATGGTGACTACCAAGGTAAGTTGACTAAATAACTCTGATTTGCAGGGCCTTTTAATCGTCCCCAGTACAATGCAAGTAAAAAACTCTGTTCCTGTACTTATATGAATGACGCTGGCTATTGATCTAGACATGCCCCTGTAAATTCATTTAAATGTCCCCAATTATCATCTCAGAAGTCTGATTACTTTGCAATCTGGCAAAGCCCACATTCAGCCAGAGTGACATCAATTTAGTATGACAACTTTTATTACAAAATCTACTGTAGTGGCATGAGTAAAGATGAAGACGCAAGGGCTGAATTGTACATGGATGTACATGGATGAGAGGTGGCAGAATTAGATAGGTCAGTCTACCTCTAATTTAGATGATTCATCAGCCCATTGATACAGTGGGCACACAGGTTTTTGCAGGATGGCCAATATTGCTTACCACTGAACAGAGGGAGACAGAAGTAAGTACAAATCAATGAGGAAAATGGGGTGGTGGAGATCTGAGATAATATATTGTTTTATATTTAAAAATAATATATCTATTTTTTAGTTTAGGCTATGCTTGTACCTATTAGTTTGTCTATCTGCCAATCTGTTTATCTATCATTCTGTCCGTCTATCTGATAGTCTATATGTCTGTCTTTCTGTCACTCTGTCTATCAATCTGTCACTCATTCTGTCTGTCAGTCAGTCTGTCTGTCATTCATCTTCAGGTACTTAGTCAGTCTGGCAGTTTCAGTCTGTTGATAAAACAGAGGTTTCACATTATTCACACCTGGTCTTGGATACAGGATGTGTGTGTGTTTCTCAGAGGAGTGTGGATGAAGACAGGGGTGGGAGCAAAGGGGGTTGTATATTCAAATACACAGACATGCACACACACACACACACACACACACACACACACACACACACACAAACCAAACACCCTCACCACACCCCACCCCACTTCAGCACCACCTAGTCCCCAATCCAAACTCCCCTGGCTCCCCTGGGAGACAGGGCGGCAGATAAGCTGGGTGTTTGATCGGCTCCACCACTGACAGCTTCTGTCGGGTGTCCAGTGAGCCCTGTATCGCGTGCGTGCATCAGCCAACCCCTCCCTATCCCCAACACCACCCACCAGCTCTTGGCGCACACACACACACACACCACATACACATACCCGATACCAACCCATAACCTTCAGTACCCCTCAGTTCCCTGTACACACAAAGTCAAACTCAAACACAAATACACACACTCACTAATGCCTTCAATACCCCTTAGCCCCCTGTACACCTCCACCCTCCCATCCTGAACACACACACACAAACACATACCCTAATGCTTCCAATACTCTTTAGACCCCTGTACCCTTCAAACCCCTACCATCCCCGCCACCGAACACACACTCACATAGACACACACACATACACACACACACCCTAATGCCTCCAATACCCCCCAATCCCCTGCATCCCTGTATGTCCTCAACCCCATAGTAATGCAGCCTCCACACATCTGCACACACATTCATACATACACACACACACACACACACTAATGCCCACCTTCACACACACACACACACACACACACACACACACACCTTTCCATAAGTTCCCTACTCTTACTTGTCCACTGCTCCCAGACCCTCCTTGTCACGAAGCCCACGCTGTCACATAGCACTCAGGTGCTTTCGCCGCGTTGACAGCGAGCCATGGAATTTATCCCCGGCCGTTATCGCCACTGTACGGCCCAGGATGTTTGGCATACCTGTCGAGAGCTTCCTGTTCCATCGGCCAGTGCAGCAGAACTGATGCAGAGATAGGGCATCCAAGAAACCAAGAAAAAAGAAAGAACGAAAAAAGAAAGAAGAGGAGGAAGAAGGAGTGATCTGGAGACACAGCACCGAAACGCAAGAATGAAGAAGGTGTAGGTCAGGTCTCTTTGCAGGCCTGGCATCAACAGAGATAGAAAGCTACTTCAGTGTTTCCTTTGTAACATGGAATAATAAAACAATAAATGGTCTGGATAAGAACAGCTCTGGAACATCCAGGAACTCCAGGAACTGAAATATTCTGAATCCATCCTCACTGCATGGATATTTTGCCTTGTCTGTGTGCAATACACACCTCTGTGCATGTATTTATGTGTTGAGTATCTGAGTTTATGTTTTTGGTATCACCTCCGAGTTAGTTTTTTTCCTGACTGTCTGGTTTGGAAACATTGTGTTTTTAACACTGCTGACTCTGTCATCTTGGGATAACAAAAGGTGTAATTTTCCATGGTGGTTTTGGACTGACACTGAGAGACAGCGAGAAGGAGACAGAAAGCAGAAAGAGAGAGAGAGGCTTTCAGAGTGACCCACATTGAAGGTTTTGGACAAGGTTTTTGAGGGCCATGTCTGGGTCCTGATTGTACATTCTTTGGTGATTAACACATCGACAGCCCTGAACTGGCCCATAGAGAGAGGGTGGTGTATGCTTGGTGTGTGTGTTAGTGTGTGTGTGTTTGTGGGAATGGGGGGCTGTGGGGGGTGCACAAGGGCCAACAGATAATGGAGCTGACGGATGCTTAAAGAGGGACAGAAAATGCCAATGGAATGTGCCAATCTCTCCTAGTCTCATGTTCCAATGTGTCCCACGGAAGAAGAAAAAAAAAGAAAAAGACAAAAAAAAAAAAGGAAAAACCAAAAATGCTTAAAAGCATTCCAGGCGGTGGGGCCTAGTCCAGGCCTAAAACGGACTCTTTGTTTTGTTTACTTAGGAGGGTTTATGGTGTCCTAGTGGCGTAATAGGCAACGTGCTCATATACAGCTGAACAATGGCCTTGTTAAGAGAGAAGGATCCAAGGGAATGGGGAACTGTTAAGTCCCCCTTGTAAAAAAAAATGGAGTTGAGATCTGCTACACATGTAATGCAGCCGACAGTGAAAGGTGATATTCGGACCATCATGCTCACGGCCTGGTTCTTGACCCGCCACCATTGGTCCATTGAGAGATACATGACGGCACTCATCAGGAGGTGTGTGTGTGTGGGGGGGGGGGGGGGTTGGCTGTGTAGGACATTCACAGTCACATGGGTAGTTTGCACATTTCACATATAGGAGAAAGATATGGAAATGTATTGGGGTGGGGTGGGGGTAGCAACAGCTCGATTGCCTTGGTGGTCCACAACCCATTACAGTTACCTTCATAGAAACACACACACACTCATCCACCCATCTACACACACACACACACACACACACACACACACACACACACACACACA
>JAGFZM010006580.1:0-12438 GCA_017657215.1 Limnothrissa miodon | reverse complement strand
GAAGAGGAGAAGAGTAAAGAGAGGAGAGGTGAGAAGGGGAGAAGAGTGAAGAGAGAAGAGGAGAAGAGTAAAGAGAGGAGAGAAGAGTAAAGACAGGAGAGGAGAGAAGGGGAGCATCATGCTGGGTCTGAGATGGATTTGAATGCACTCAAGGGAGAATGTGTGTGTGTGTGTGTATGTGAGAGTGTGTGTGTGTGAGAGTGTGTGTGTCTGTGTGTGTGTGTGTATGTATGTGTGTGGGAGAGTGTGTGAATGTGTGTGCGTGCATGTCAAAGAGAGTGTTCATGTGTATGTTTTCAAGTGAGAGTATAACTGTGTGTGTGAACTGTGTGTGTGTGTGTGTGTGTGTGTGTGTGTGTGTGTGTGTGTGTACCTGGCTCCTTCCTCCTAGGTCCAGTCATCCACTCACACAGGGTGTAGTATGTGAGGAAGTAAGTGGCGAATGAGGGTCCGTCTCTGAGTGCGAGGGGTAGGGCCCCTCTATAGAGGCCCCGGGGCCCGTCCTCTCTCAGGATGGACAGCAGACAGTGGATGGGGCCCCGGTACCTGGGTTTGGGCACAGAGGAGCCTCCGCTACCTCCACCGTCGCCAACGGCAACGCGTCGCAGAGACTCTGTCTGGCACTGCAGACGCACTTTCACTATGTCCCCGGGAGACATGACCGAGATCTGTACACACACACACACACATACACATACACACACATACTACTTTTATTTGGATCTCACCAATACAGGAACGGATAGATATGACATCTTCATCTCCAAATGGATAAACTATCTATTATTGCAGAAACTGAGCAGTACATACATACAGTATACACACACACACACACACACACACACAGACATACGCACAAATATTGTTAAATAGTGTAATTACTCCATTAATACACATCATTGAGTATATTGTAATTAACAATAGGACTGGGCACTTGTGTACTTGATCAAAACTAATCAATCGACCTAAGGAGAGATTCCACTGATCTCTAAGTGACATGTCATGCTGAGATCAGCATTTATTGCTTAAGTTACCTGGTTGACCTACGACCCCTGCTTCAGAGTTCACAATCGGTACCTAGTTCAGCAGAACTAAGTCAAAGTTCAAGCGTCACGATCAGTACCTAGTTCAGTAGAACTAAGTCAAAGTTCAAGGGTCACGATCGGTATCTAGTTCAATACACTGACCATCTGTTTAGTTTTTCTGACGTGTCTGACGTGTCGTTCTGAGTTCAACAATTATTCCTGAAGTTACCTGTTTGACCCACGACCTCTGCTTCATAATACACTGCTCTGATATCACATCAGTAGAACTAAGTCAAAGAGCAAGGGTCATGATCAACACCTAATCCAGTAGACCTACTGTAAATCAAGGGTCATGATCAGCACCTAGTTCAGTAGAACTCAAAAGTCAAAGGTCAAGGGTCACAATGGTCACCTAGACTAGCGTAAGGTCAAGATGCTGATTCTTCCGCTCAGCCTCACCTGTGCGACCCCTCCAGCCAGTCCCGCCAGGAACACGTCCAGTTTGGTGTTGGGAGCGCCGAGGCCATGGAGCTGGCCCAGGTACTGAAGGCAGTTTCTGTAGGTGCCGAACACCACAGACGACGTCATGGAGATGGTGCTGACCGGCAGAGACATCCCCTTAAAGAAGCCATGGAGCTGCAGCACACAGACGGAGAGAGGATGGTGAGGGGTTAGGGGTAGGGGTGGGCGATATAAACGGTATAAACGGTATGCGATATAAATTTGGCCAACGATAGAGATTTTGACTATACCGGCCTATTGCGATAAGTCATTATGTCATCAAAATGTGTCACGCCTACTAGAACGTGAACCACTGAGCTATATGGCTCAGTGACGTGAAGATGTGACAATAAGTAATTTGTGTTTACATTTTTCCAAAAGTTACCTGTTGTACTTGAAGTTAGCTGAAATATCAGCATGTTTACATTTTGTTATTTAAGAACAGTGAAAGGGAAAGCAATGTTTTGCACTATAGTGACATTTCATTTTAATATTTACATTGCCACATTACATTCAGGGCTCGAAATTGCAACCATTTTGGTCGCATATGCTCCCGAAATTTCATCTATGCGACCTCAAATAAATATTTGGGCGCATTGGTGCGACTGCATGAAATTGTTGTAATGCGACCTGTTGCATACCTCCCAAACTGTACGCATTTTGCGCAGCAGATATGCATTTAAACATCAAACTACGGTGTACGATTTATCACTTCTTAATAGCCTACGGCATTGATTGATTAGTTCAGCTCGCGCACTAGGTAACTGGTACGCATCGGACAGCAACATATGCTGGAAACGTGCTTGACTTCGAACTCCAAATGCGCAACAACAAAATAATTGAGAAAAAGTAAAAAAAGAAAGTAACGAACTTTGATTCCATCTTCATAATGTTGCTGATTTTACAAGGGAGGACGGCGCTAAACCTCGTTTTAAAGGTAACGTTAATTGAGTATGGAAATTTGATTAAGGCTGTCAGAAAGCTATATTCACGCAAGTGCCTGCGGTAGCCCAGTAAGAAAAAAACACGACGAGAAGTAGGATGATGTGTGTGTGCCTTGCAGGTTAATAATACACATGACGTTAGCTGAGGGGAAGCAAATCAAACAACGTTTAAACACCTTAGAAGTTCCTGACGAATTAGCCTATCAAGATCAATGACCATGCCAACGTCCTTCTAAACGGCTTAATCATGCGTTTTGCATAGTTCGCATTTATGATTTTGCTGTTAGCCATCAAGGAGCAACAGGCTAACGTAGAAATGCTTTCATTTCTAAACATAGGCCATTCTTTTATTAGACCATCATGTGCGCCTGTAAGCTGCAGTAATTAATGACAATGACAGGCTATAGGCTATTATAGGTTAGGCCCATAACTAATGCCAAATGCGCCTGTTGCGCCACGCTGTGCCGCTGCAGTAGCCTACTGTAAGTAGCTACACCATTTTTTTCCCAAAAAAAATGTTAACAGTAGTTTCAAAGTAACATAGTAACAAAGTTTCCTGTTCTTTTGTTTTTTATATCAGCATGTTTAGATTTTGTGTTATTTAAGAAAGTAAAAGGGAAAGCATTATTTTGCACTACATAGTGACATTTCATTTGAATGTTTACATTGCCTAGTTTTATACCTCATGGAAATTGTCACTCACAAGGTTTTCTATAATTACAGTTTTTGCACAATACATTTTATTGAAGTTACATTCTTGGTTGTTAATAGTTTAGAAAACAACTTCCCAATGTCTTCACTATGTGCATAATAGTCCCTATTCAGAAACGGTTATTTTGAAATGTACATACCAAAGAATACCACAATATATATCGTCTACCGTATATGGTTGAATTTATACCGCAATATAAATTTTAGGCCATATCGCCCACCTCTAGTTAGGGGTCAGGGGTCAGAGTTTAAGGATTTAGCACAGAGGCTTGAGTTGAGTAAGACACCATTGAGATGAGGCTGTAATGAGGCAATGATAATTCTTGATAACATTTACATACATAATATATACTGTATATATATTACAGTTATATATAATAACTGAAAGAAATTTATTTACTGCATTTCACACAGAGGCCCCTCAAACACAATGAGATACCAAAAATACTAAATAGTATTTTCCAGTCCATTTGTGGTGCTAGTGGTGGCAGTGATCTGACTGATTTTGTCTATGTGCAGACACAACATGCATTACACATCACAGACAACCACATCCAAACAGTCCAAACAGCACAAACGAGTCTCTGTTGAACAGTACATTGCAGCTTTGAAAAACAGGGCTGCGGTTGAATTCGCTCCAGTCAACTAACGCCTTAGCTGCTAAGACTGAGCATTGCACCAAAACAAAAAATAAACATTTCATTCAAGCAATTAATCTACACTGATAGTTATGCTCCCCTATAGATTTAGCCTTAAAGGTAGGGGTGGGCAATATAGACAATATATACCGTATGCAATATGCATTTGGCCAATGATAGAGATTTTGGGTCATATCGGCATACCGTGATAGGCTCATTGCAACTCCACAACCATGTGAAAAAATGTTGACCTGTAGCTTCCCCTTATTGATAGCACCTTTTCATTCTTACAACGAAACTGTGTAAGAGCCTATAAATTGAACAGCTACTGCCTGACACAAATGCAGCTTACCAGTTTACTTCTGTGTGAATTTGAGAGTCCAATATAAACACCTCCGAACGATGACTAAACAACTGTTGTACATATTGACTTTATGCTATGGTAACCATTAAGATACTGTTATGCTGTAAGTTACATACCAAAGTATACCGTGATATATATCATCTACCGTCTATGGTTCAAAATATATTGCAATATAAATTTTAGACTATATCGACCACCCCTACTTAAAGGTATCATAGAACATGTGTTTTGACCATCAGAAATTGTTCTTTGAGGCTCAATAATAGCGTATACAAATGTGTGCATCTAAAAGCGACCCAGGAGCACTGCTATAGCGTTTCATACAGGCTCATTTAAGGGTTAGAACAAAACAATTAGTATTTCCCGCCCCCCTGGCAAATTTAACCTCGCAACAGGAGATTGGACCAGAGCCGGTTCCAAGCGATCTTTGATTGGACCATGCAAATGTAGGAGGTGTATCCAACCGGTTTTACGTAAAATTGGGCCTCTAATCAAATTGGCCCGTTTCAGCACGGTCATCTCTAGTTTGAAATTTACATGTAGAAGGATGCGGGTCTCCCTGTGTTGAAGTTTTGGTATGGTCCATTGGATACCTTAAGCTACCTAAATTCAACAATAACAAGGTAAATGTGATTTTGCATTCTATAATCCTTTTAAAGGTGCTCTATGAGATGCTGCAGGATTTTAGCGCGATTTCATAAATATCTCAAATCGTAGGCATCTACCCTTGATCAACTTGCTTTCTGTCCCCTGAACACACTGTGTAACATTCCATCCTTCAGTGACGTCACACAGAGAAACACGAAGGCAAAAAACACACAAGGCCTAGATAAGAGCAAGGTCGGGTTGTACTGTGAAACATAAAAAACAAACATAAAACCTTTCACAAAATACTGAAACATCTTACCCCTTCTTTCTCCAAGGTTTTTACAACACACTGCCATATTCCAGTGAACTCCTTTTGAGTCTGTATTCTCACCTGAGTGGTACACACATACAAACACACACACACACACACACACACACACACACACAGTGCAGACAGCTCTATAAATGACTGTAGTAAAACTGAGGACTGAATGCATGTGCACATAATTTTGCAATAAACTTACTTTGACCGTGTCGAAGGGATAACCCACTGCTACCCCACAGGCCCCTGTGTACAAACAGGGAACAAGAGCGTTCATTCACAGAGAAGGACTATGCCTCAGGTCTCAAGGCCATGCAGGGAAATAACTGCCACATTTTAATTTGTTCTCTCAGCCATGTTCAAGAAGTTATTAGAAGAAAACACAGTGGGACATTGAAGGACTGAAAATATCACACAACAAAGCTAAACGTTTTCAGTTAAAGAAGCTGTGCACCAGTTAGTGAATTTTGAATAATCTTGGGTAACACAAGGTGTGTCAGTTTACAATTGAGTCTATGATTTCATTTTTGAAATCAAGATTTCTTTTAGGACTACTCAATTACAGCCTGAAAATCTTCCACCAATGATTGACACACAGACAAAGACAAAGCTTTACCCACAACTAGCGTCTAGACTATTTACTTTGCTGACATGTTGCCCCATGGATTTTATATACAGTTTATAGGTGCCCCATGGATAAAAAAACGGTTAATTAAACGTTAAATTAAATTGCCTCAAGCTTCTATTGTAGACGACAACGTTAACGTTAACGTTACCTCCAACAGATCCAGCGATGAAATCGGCAAAGTGCATTCTCACACTTAGGCAGCACAATTCAGTTCCAAAAACTTTGACAGGTAATGAAAGCAATCATTAAACTAAAGCTTAACACATAAATAGACAAAATTATCACCGCAAGACTTCATTATTTAAGTGGACCTGATTTGGAACTTGTCCTTAACGGATGACTCACGTGGCCATGCTGACAGCACGTTACAAAATCTTCAATGAAGGCTGTGCCACGCCCCCCGGTGTCCAAAATGCCGAATTTGCTCAAGGCTTCTCTTCTGAGCACATATCGTACAAGCTACACTGAACAGAAACATGTTCTGTATCTCATTCGCTTGTGGATAATACCTATGTAAATTATACATTTGTCTTAATGATGTTCACGTTTGATGGGGACTTGACAATAATCATGACGTGTAGAAAACCCGATCTTTTTTCAAGTATATAAGCTTCATAAATCTCAATCCTTGCCTGACCACAAATGCCAGTATTATTAGCTTGAGTGGTGTTTGAGACGTTTTCAGGCATTCCCCGATAACATAGTATATTTTACGATAGCGTAATTTACACGCGGTGGACCACAACACCACGTCCTGCCTGATGCAACCCGGAAGTTTCCAGTATTGCATTCACCAATCACAACGAAGGTGACCGAGAAGGGGGGGTGTTGTTGTCTTTTCGGGCTACTGATTGGACATAGTTGATGCTGACAATGACGCACGTACACATCTTGCCTGACATGTAGACCTATCAAATACAGAAATAGAAATCGCAGTAGGTGGTGGCAGGTAGCAAAAATTTCCACTACGCCCCGAGACAACAGTCAACGTTTCAAGTGCAGTGGACTATTTACTTTTTATCAGAGGCAGTCTCGCGTTGTGCCTTTACGAAGTTAATCAGTAGGGAATCCTTTTTTCAGATAGTTAAAGACGTAGAGAGGGGTTCGATATAAAGTTAAATCTAAGTTCACAGTCCTGTACAACGAACCTTTAAATAAATAATTCAACTAAAATTGTAGATTATCACGAATATAACTGAAGAAAAGGGATGGACTTCGTAGCAGGTTGCATCGGAGGTAAGTGAAAAGTAGTCTACTGTCCCATACCCCCACTGCTAACTTGCTAGCGTGCTAACCACTTCTAAATCATGTGCTGTCACCGGTAATGCCCGGGTTAAGCCATTTAAGTCAGACTGGCATGTCTGATACGCTGTTTGTATGTGTATTTGGCTTAAGATGAAATCGTCTGGACTTGTTTTTATGTGCATGAACACATTCCTGGAGTAGCCTAACATAGGTCATTAAGATGACATTTTATTTTCCTTCTCGTCCTCCTTGTCAGAGCCTGACGTTACTTCTTTGACACCCTAGCTAGCCAGCTGCATAATTCAATTAATTCATCCAGTCACTGGTCGCGGGTTATAGGCGTACAATATCACCCCGGAAACGGCATCCTCATAGGTAAACATGTCGCTGTCAGGTGCTGTTTTTCTGTAATTAAACGTGATAATTGTCTTCATCTCACCTATCCAGAAAGCTACAGGAAGTAACACTGTTATGGGGAATTACCACGGAGTTACTCAGAAGACCAAGCATCTCATTAAGCCTGTTTCCACCAAATAGTTGCAGAACTCAGTAATAGCCAACTGCGGAGAGATCATGAAAAATTTGTTATCCTTAATTAGTGACTAATTACAGGCTTAACACCACTTACACCATCCAGTCAAATCAGTGGGATTCTCAAGGATTTTTTAGGCCACAAACCTCTCCTTGAACTTGGTGCTCCCTAGGTTGGCGTGGAACTCCAAGCCATAAGACGCCTCTTGTCTGTCCTGTAAAGCAAGCTTCTAGGAAGGGTTCAGAATAGATTAGAATGGCATGCACACTCCTACAGCAAGGCTAAGAGGAGACCCCAAACAAGTTGTCCCATTTTATTCATAGTTAGGCAATAAAGTCATCACATCGAAAGCATGCCATTGTTTACCTTACTGGTGCAGACTATAGTCGCTTGAGTCTGTTGTATCTATACTAAACAAATATTAAAGAGACTAATATCCTGATGCACCTTGTATGATGGTTTACTCGTAAAGGTTTGGAGGCTACCACAGTTATCCTCGGTAAGAAGATTTTAAAAAACTTCCCCTGTTGGTACAGATGGTCATAAGTCCTATGACTGGAAGTCCAAAAATACTTTACAAATCGTATCACCCATCTTATTTAATGGACTGCCACAGAGTATGATTATAATATTAACTATTACATTGTGAATATCTCTTTTGATTACATTGTGAATAACTCTTTTTTTTTCCACACACACACACACACACACACACACAGAGAAAACATTTTAAGGGGCTGAGAGTATCGGTACCATGATAACATCGTACACACATCTCTCTTAAAGGACACAAACTTAATAACATGATAACATGGAGATCACTGCCACACATCTCTCTTGTTAAGTACGCAAACTTAACTGTGGCATGCTGAGGTCACAGTTCCTTAACACAGGAGTCACTCCAGCCCAGAATTCCTCCCTCTGATTGGTCAGAACGAGCCAGGCCCCCCTGACATCCTCCAGCCCTTGTGATGGGGTGACCTGTCATGTTTGGCATTTGGTCAACAATGTGGTCTGGCTGTGAGTGTATGTGTGTTTGTGGCACAGCAAAGGCCCACGCCAGGCTGACTTAAGCAAACTTGGCTGAGAGGTGTGTGTTGGTTCAGCTCCATTGCGTCTCACAGGGCGTGTGTGTGGCCAGCCAATGGTCCCGCAGCAGACACACACACACACACACACAGGCTCAGGTGTCAGCCCAAAGATCTGCCTCCTATAACCTAGACTACTTCACAGGTCCTAGAGCTGTATACAGAATATTACACACACACACACATACACACAGCAACCCTGTGTGTGTACGCATGGGGCAGTGAGACACGCAATTTCAGTTCCTTTGTGTGTTTAGTACATGTGAATTGACATTAAAATTGACTTTGACTTTTTGCTTTGACTTTAAAAGAGAGGGCAACCACATTTCAAATAGGCCTAAAGAAAAGGAATAGGCATGTAACAGAAGATATATAAAAGCAATAAAAAACTCACAATAAACTACAGGGCAATAGTGGCAAAATGGCCAGACTGCTTTGTCTGTTGACACCAGAGTGATTGCCATCAATACAAAATTATACACAAAGTATATGCAGTAATACAAAACATTTCAGAATTAGTTTTTGTCTTTGGGATTAACTTTTTGGAGTCATATCAGTGTTGCTACGTTTGTGCCCATGAGAAGCTAGTCGCTAATAGTTAAAGCTAAAAGCTAAGTCTGGTCTAGAACTGTCACTGCACTTAGGTGATGTCTGCAAAGGTTGATAGATGGATGGATGGATGCATGGATGGACAGCCTGTGCTGCTTCATGTGCTCCTGTGAGGTTAAGCGAGATGGCTGGCAGGGGTTGATTTAAATGGTCCCCTTATGGGGTCCCAGAGGTCAGCTTTATGCAACGAGGGAGAGGGATCCCATGTCTGTAAGTAAGACAGTGGAACCGTACAGCTAGTTTTGATGAAGATACGTTTACAGTGTTCTACATCATATATCATATCATTTGCCTGATGCTAACTCCTCTTCTCTCCCCTCCCCCCTCTTCTCTCCTCTCCCTCTCTTCTCTCCTCTCCCCTTCTCCTCTTTTCTCCCCTCCCTCTCTTCTCTCCTCTCCTCTCCCCCTCTTCTCCTCTCCTCTTCTTCTCTCCTCCCCCCCCTCTCCTCTCCCCTCCCTCTCTTCTCTCCTCTCCCCCCCTCTCTCCTCTCCTCTCCCCTCCCTCTCTTCTCTCCTCTCCCCCCCTCTCTCCTCTCCTCTCCCTCTCTTCTCTCCTCCCCTCCCTCTCTTTTCCCCTCCCCTTCTTCTCTTCTCTCCCCTCCCCCTCTTCTCCTCTCCCCCTCTCCTCTCCCCTCCCTCTCTTCTCTCCTCCCCCCCCTCTCCTCTCCTCTCCCCTCCCCTCCCTCTCTTCTCTCCTCTCCCCTTCTTCTCTCCTCTCCTCTCCCCTCCCCCTCTTCTCCTCTCCTCTCCCCTCCCCTTCTTCTCTCCTCTCCTCTCCCCTTCTTCTCTTCTCTCCACATGTTCGTCTCCTGAATCAAGGCGCAGCTGGAGTCTTGGTTGGGCATCCATTTGATACTGTGAAGGTGAGCAGTCTTTGAAAGGGTTTAAATGACACTATTAAATAAATTAGCGAGCTACATAATTTAGCTTTATTTGACCCCATAAACAAAAGCTGGTCTCTCTGAATAGAGATATTGACAGAACATTGGATTACACTCATAAGTATGTTTAAAAATAAGTTACCTCAGGATACCTCATCTATACCTTGTTAGGCCTATATGAAACCAAAAACACCAGGTTGGGATTGGTTGTAGACTGGTCTTAGACTGGTCAAACAAAATCTCATAAAGTCTCATTGTCATTAATTAATTCTCATTAATTATTCATCTAAACAGGTGGACTAATGATTTGACACTGCACTGTTATTTGACCTATCGGGGACCTATTTTACACTGTAGTTGTCCCCTATCCGTGCCTCTGGTGACACTGTACTTGTCCCCTATCTGTGTCTCTGGTGACACTGTACTTGTCCCCTATCCGTGCCTCTTCGACAGGAGTGCCTGGTGACACTGATTGTCCCCTACCCGTGCCCCTAGTGACACTGTACTTGTCCCCTATCTGTGCCCCTATGACAGGAGTGCCTGGTGTGTAATGAGTGGGGTATACGCACCAGGCTATTCTTTTGTACTATTGAGGGCCTCAGTGTCGTCATTGCTGATTGAGTGTTCTTTATTCTGAATGAGTGTTCTTTATTCTGATCGAGTGTTCTTTATTCAGATCGGATTGTTCCTTCTGAGGGCAATACTTTGCCATTGTGTGTACAGTACAGGGTTGTACTGACCCAGTCTTATCTTTGAATACTTAATAATATATATATATATTTTTTAAAATCTTTATGAAAATAGTCATCATCATTATTTTACCAGCAAAAAGACTCATCTTTGAATACCTAATCTGAAACTTCATGTGCATTTTTACTGTAACGGTATACACACATTTTTAATCACAATCATTATTTCACCAGCAAAAAGTGATAAGCTAAAATGCATTTCAATGCTAAGATGCTGGTTATTTAGCTTTCCTTGAGACTGCTGTTGTATCTAGCCAGTGTGAGTGTGAGGGACTGTCTCATAGTTGTCTCATGGTTGCCTCATAGTTGTCTCATGGTTGCCTCATAGTTGCCTCATAGTTGCCTCATAGTTGCCTCATGGTTGCCTCATGGTTGCCTCATGGTTGCCTCATGGTTGCCTCATGGTTGCCTCATAGTTGTCTCATGGTTGCCTCATAGTTGTCTCAATGGTCCATGGTTTCTGTGCTGTGTCCCCACAGGTTCGACTACAGGTGCAGAGTGTGGAGAAGCCTCTCTATAGAGGAACCTTCCACTGTTTCCAGTCCATCATACGCCAGGAGTCGGTGAGTAGCCTGAGGCACCAAATGCTTCAGTTAACTTAGCTAGTAGTTAACTAAGGGTTAACTAAGTATTTAACTAGGGGTTAACTTGGTTATTAAGGGTTAACTAAGTAGTTATTAAGAGTTATTCTTTACAGCTGCTGGGACTGTACAAGGGAGTTGGCTCCCCCATGATGGGTTTGACGTTCATCAACGCCATCGTCTTTGGTGTCCAAGGCAACGCCATGCGCTTTCTGGGTCGGGACACGCCCATGAACCAGTTTCTGGCGGGGGCGGCTGCAGGGACCATCCAGTGCGTGATCTGCTGTCCGATGGAACTGGCCAAGACGCGCATGCAGATGCAGGGCACAGGCGAGAATAAGAAGTCCGCCAAGAAGCTCTACAAGAACTCGCTGGACTGCCTGGCACGCATCTACAAGCGAGAGGGCATCAGGGGCGTCAACCGGGGCATGGTGACCACACTGGTGCGCGAGACACCCGGGTTCGGCGTCTACTTCCTGGCGTATGATGTGCTGACGCGGGAGATTGGCTGTGAGCCCGACGACCCGTACATGATCCCTAAGCTGCTGTTCGCCGGCGGCATGTCGGGCATCGCATCCTGGCTGTCCACGTACCCTGTGGACGTGATCAAGTCCCGTTTGCAGGCGGACGGCGTTGGGGGCGTGTACCGCTACAGCAGCATCATGGACTGCGTGCGGAAGAGCGTGGCCAACGAGGGCTGGATGGTGTTCACGCGAGGCCTCACCTCCACGCTGCTGCGAGCGTTTCCCGTCAACGCCGCCACCTTCGCCACCGTCACACTCGTGCTCATGTACGCTCGTGGTGAGACAGACGGAGACTGCGAGGCCGCCCCAGTGCCGGTTGCCGCGGCAACACAGACCCAAGCGCAAACGCAGCACGGTGGCTCTCTGCAGACCCAAGCTAGTAGCCTGTGACTCTCACAGCACACACACACACACACACACACACACTCTGGCTTCAGAGCTTGGCACAATGCTACAGGCTCCTGGCACAGATATGACCAGAGTTAAAGATGCCCATGTACTATATATC
>JAGFZM010006579.1:0-15283 GCA_017657215.1 Limnothrissa miodon | reverse complement strand
AGTTTAGATGTCTCAGGTTAGATGTTGTAGTTTAGATGTCTCAGGTTCGCTCTCTCCACTCTGGATTCCAACTCCAGTATTAACCACTGGTTCACTTCTCAGAGTCTCTCCTGTAGAAACCCACACATTTAGTTTTTCATTGTTCCCACTGCCATTTACCTGCTAAAGGCATTTTATACCTTCATTCATTTTATTCCTTTTTTTCATTACTGTGCCTTACTTTTTTTGCCTGTCTTGTTGGCTGTCATTGTAGATGCAATCACAGTAAGTAAACTGCATAATATGATAAAGTCTGCACCTGTGTAATGTATGTTTATATATTATGCTATCCTCAAATGTTACCCAAACGTTGCTCTTCTATCAGTTTGTTCCCAAATCTCTCCCAATCCCCATCTCTCTCATGTCACAAACAGATGCTGAATCTGCTTGTTAGAATATCTGATAATGTATTTTGGCAGAGCAGTTTACATTTTATGAGTATTTTATGAGGCAATAACTCTTTCAACTGTCTCGACCACCTCAATATGATACCAAATATTTTTAAATGACTTGAAACCATTAAATAACAAATCTTACAATTGTGTTATTTTCATCTAAATTCCTCAAATGTTTTACAACCTTTTTACAACCCCCCCCACCCCCCCACCCCACCCCAATTTTGTTGTCTTCAAGTTTCCCTTAATGCACGCCCCTATTTTTCCTATTTTTCAAAATAAAAAACGGCATACCCAAATTAAAAGCTTGACAGTTCCTACATAGTTTTAGACTCAGGGATGTGCCTCATACCATTGGAAAGGTGACACCCTCAAGTTTTTTTCTAGAAGAATATGTATGTTTCTGTGACATATGGACACAGAGTTACAGAGGTTGGAACTAATTTTTTTTTCCCGCTCATTTCAAATGTCTATGAACTAAGATATGAAGGTACCATCCTTATGATACCCCCAAATCAATAAATCTAGGCCGTAACTCAATTTCTCAGCTTGCTACACAAAAAATATGCCTTTTCACAATAATTTTTGTAAAGATATGTCTATGCGTTTTGCTTGGGACCCCTATGTAAACTCCCATAGGAACTTAACTTGAAAACCCCTTTACCTAGAAACATAAAATTGGTTTCAAATGAAAGATAAGACCCTGGGCTTTCATGTCAGTTTGCTTGATTTGAAGTTACTCCTTTTGGCATTGAATGACACAACCATAACCATAAAAAATACAAAAAAGGGGCTTCCAACTGGTGGGACGGTGTGCCTTAATAGTCAGTACTGTAATACTTATTACTGTAAATGGTTCAATCAGTGGAAATATTTACTAATATTTACTGTACTTAAGTAGGCAAAGTAAAAGTGGAGTAAAAGTATACATTTGTCTTAGGAAATGTAGTGAAGTAAAAGTTGCCAAATTCTTAACAACTCAAGTAAAGTACAGATACTCCCAAAACCTACTTAAGTACTGTAGTGAAGTATTTTTACTTACTTGCTATACATCACTGCATCCTAAACAACATGCTACACAACATCCTACACAACATGCTATACAACAACCGACACAACATGCTACACAACATCCTACACAACATGCTATACAACAACCGACACAACATGCTACACAACATACACAACATCCTACACAACATACACAACATGCTACACATCATACTACACATCCTACACAACATACTACAAAAAATGCTACGCATCATGCTACACAACATGCTACACATCTTACACAACATCCTACACAACATGCTACACAACATCCTACACAACATGCTACACAACATACACAACATGCTACACATCCTATACAACATCTTCCACAATATGCTACACAACATCCTACACAAAATCCTACACAACATGCTACACATCATACACAACATGCTACACAGCATGCTACACAACATCATACACAACATGCTACACATCCTACACATCATGCTACACAACATCCTACACAACTCACACTCAAACAAGCCTGTTTACATCCTACACAACTCCACTCCTCACAGCCAATCTAGCAGCCTTGCTGACATCCTACAGGTTTCCGGGCTAATCACAGCACTGAAACAGCGCTTGTTAAAGTTGTAAATGACATACGTCTTAATACTGATGCAGGCAAAACATCTGTCTTGGTGTTACTAGACCTCAGTGCTGCTTTTGATACTGTTGATCACATCATACTGCTACATTGACTTGAACACTGGGTTGGGTTTTCTGGAATAGTTCTCAAATGGTTAAAATCATACTTACAAAATAGAAGTTTCTTTGTTGCCATGGGCAACTGTATTTCAACAACTTATCATAAACAACTCAATCTCTTATCATAACTATGCTGATGACACCCAGATTTATTTTGCTTTATCACTTAATGACTTTGCCCCCCTTGAATGTCTCTATCAATGCTTGGACCAAATTAACAACTGAATGTCACACAATTTCCTCCAGCTTAACACAGACAAAACTGAAGTAATTATTTTGGAAAGAAGGAGTCGATGCTCAAAATTTCGTCTGTCCTTGAAACTAAAGGGCTTAAAGCAAAAGAGTCTGTTAAAAATCTTGGCATCATCATTGTGATCTAAACTTCAGCAGTCACATGAAGGTTATCACCAAATCAGCCTTTTATCACTTAAGAAACATCACCAAACTGAGAGGTCTAATGTCAAAAAATGATTTAGAAAAACCTATCCATGCCTTTATCTCCAGTAGGGTTGATTACTGTAATGGTCTGTTCACAGGCATTCCTAAAAAGACCATTAAACATCTTCAACTGATCCAAAATGCAGCTGCCAGGGTTTTAACAAGTACAAAAAGAACCAGCAACATTACCCCAATTTTAAAGTCATTGCACTGGCTTCCTGTAAGTTTCAAAGCATTACTACTTGTGTTTAAATCACTAAATGGGATAGGACCTAGTTACTTGTCTGATATGTTTCAAAAATACATACCTCCTAGGTCTCTCAGGACACAAGAAAAAAATTTGCTTCTAAAACCTGTGGTCAAAACAAAATGTGGCGAAGCAGCTTTCAGCTACTATGCAGCTCAGATTTGGAACCAACTTTCTGAAGACATAAAAATGCCCCTACTGTTACCAGTTTCAAAACCAAACTTAAGACCAAACTTTTCTCAGATATTTTCTATTAATGATTAATTTATTCAGATTAAGGTATGATCCTACGTCAATCTAGTTATCAGAGCACTCGTAGGTGGCTACTATTTATATTTGTGGTTTGTGTGGTCCCTCAACACATTGCCTGACAGCACCTGTGGGGTTAGTGCTATTTTTCCTTGTAGCACAATTTTACGGCTGTGCCTCGGCTTTGGGCCTAAGGGGACTTGGCACAGCTAAGGGACGTCAATGAAGTAGTTGCCCGCCCGACAGGCAGAAAATGTCACTGGAGTCTAGAACTCCGGACCATCCAGGAATATCCAGGGGTGATCCAGACCGATGTTTTCAGCTGAGCCCCCCCTCCGAGTCTGAAAATGTCACTGGAGTCTAGAACTCCGGACCTCTTAATAGAGAGGCCCATAAAGTCTAGAAGGTCAACCCACACCTCCCCATGACTGCTTTGTCTAAAGAAACAGGAATATCCACTATTATACTGTCAGTTGAGGTGTTTGACTTGGATCATTTATTTCTAAGCACAATAGTTACCATTGTAATACAGGAGTGCTTCTGTTTGCTGGATGTATAGGATCACATTTGTAGGTTACAGATTTGTGAATTTGGGGAAATCCTTATTCTAAAATTATTTTTCTTTTCTGTCCTTTATCAACTTTTTATTCTTTTTAACTTTTTACTCTGTCCTTTAATCTTATTAGTTTTTTTTTTTTTACTTTATTTTATCCACTATGTTTTTATTTTTATTTTTGTAAAGCACATTGAACTGCCTACTTTGTGAATGAAATGCACTATAAAAATAAACTTGCCTTGCCTTGCCTACACATCACAATCCTACAGAACTCAATCCTACAGAATCTCTCTCTCTCTCTCTCTCTCTCTCTCTTTCACACTTTCTCAACTTGCTCAGTTATATTGAGTGTGTGTGTGCACGTTGTATTCTGTGTGTGTGTGTGTGTGTGTGTGTGGTTGAGGGTTTATGTGTGTGTCCGTGTGTGTGTGTGGGTGAGGGTGTGTGTGTGTGTGTGTATTGTGTGTGGTTGAGGGTGTGTGTGTTGTGGGGGTTAGCAAGGCAGGCCTGCTATAAATTAGACTAGCCACCAGCAGTAGGGGGCTCGGTGGGGATGTGTGTGTGTGTGTGTGTGTGTGTGTCAGGCTGAGACAGACTCACACTGCGGTGAGCAAGCCGCTGTTAGATGTGGATTTATGGCCGAGAACAACGCAGGACAGTTCCAGTTACTGAGCACCCAGTCCTTTCGAGGAAACAGGAAAAAAGTCTTTCTGGGTCATGAAGTGTAGAATAGGGGGGGAATATCCCCGATCTGTACAATACTCCTTTCAACATGCATGTGTGCAGACACACACACTCACACTCACTCACACACACACACACACACATGAGCACGTACACTCAAAAACTGTTGTTGTTGTTGTTGTTGTAAACACAGCAAAAATGGCGTCTGGTAAATCAATAAACATCACATTATGAAATGCACGTGTCTGCTTTGAAAGCTCTGTATGAGGACCTGAAACATAAGGGCTCAAATAAAAGACGCCTGAAGGTTGAGTTGCTAATAATATTACGCTTCAGTTTTCCCAGCTTCTGAAAGAGCTCCTTTGACTCCTTATGCAACCGGGAGCGCTTTGGTTCACCTCAAAGGCAAGACAGCGAGTCCGCAGCTGCACACGCACTCAAACGCCTCCTGACAACCTGATCGCATCTCTGCCAGAGCCTTGTTCAAGGACTCAAGAATTCAAGGACTCAAGGATTCAAGGATTTTTATTGTCACAGACTTCTTTTTTAAGGATGTGAAAAAATGTAAATATATATATATATATATATATATATATATATATATATGACAAGGGCTGCATAAGCTTGGGGATGGCTATCCAGTATGAGGTTACAGAATGGTGTGGATAAAGGCAGCAGTTATGGCATTAGCACTACTCCCACACATTAACCAGGACCACACACACACACACACACACACTTATACATACACACGCGCACACACACACACACACACACACACACACTTACACACACACACTAACACACACTCACACACAAAGGGGAAGGGAGGGGTATGGGAAAAGAAAATGTCGCTCAAGAGAAGAGGGGCAGTAGGGCATTTAAATGACTTCCTATTAACAGAGTAATCTTGTGGCTTTTTAAATAGAATTGGGGCCACTTAAGGCTTTTTTTTCCCTCCTCAATCCGTCAGGCTGAAAACTGTGTTGAGAGCCTTGCATAATTGCACCATGTTTTTTTTTTTATTGTATAAGGGGGGTAAGTGATGCCTTAGTTATGAAAGCTGGTAACAAAGACAACATTCAGCGGAGTTTGCAGTGCACAGAACAAATCAGGGATTCTTAGAATCTCAGAAAGTTGCATTTTTCCCTCCTATCCTCTCTTCTCCTCTCCTCTCTTTTCCCCACCAACCCCACCCCACCCCCACTCCCAGTACTCCAACTGCTAGTGGGTCTGACAGGGCCCGGGTTTCCAGGAAAAAACGGAGTGTGAGTGAGTGTGTGTGTGTGAGTGGGCATGCATCTTTAACGGCGTGCCTCTCCTCATGGGGCTGTTTGAAGTGCAGGCACGATGTTCATGTTTTAACTCATGCAGCCTCCTCCTCCACATCGCACGCACACACACACACACACACACACACACATATGGACACACACAGATACAGACATGCAGAAATGCATTCTTTTCCAATGCCTGCAGACTGTCATGTCATTTCCAACTATAGATGGATTATTATCTGATGCACATACTGACAGAAGTGCGCTATTACTGTATACAGATAGTTCCATCAAACCACTGGGGACTATGCAGCACTATATATCTAATGCTGAGAAGTACCAGGGTCACACAAATGGACTCACATACACACACTGACACACACACACACACACACAGTCTTGGGGTCACACAAATGGACTCACACACACACACACACACACACACACAGTCTCGGGGTCACACAAATGGACTCGCATACACACACACACACACACACACACACAGTCACAGGGTCACACAAATGGATCGACCCAGAACCGATCTCAAGCAGTCTTAGGGTCTCACAAATGGACCGATCCAGGGAACCCCTGGGTTACACAAATGGACTGATCTGGAGTAACCCCCATGGTCACTGAAATGGACCGACCCAGAGCAGTGCAAAGCTCCAAGTGATGTGGTAGGAGACAAATGAATGTGCTTTGAGAGGGGTCCGTTGAGAGTCTCCATGCGTGTGTGGTGTGTGCAGCTGTCCCTGTGCTCTCTCAAGAGAGTCTCAAGCCCCTTCAGACCGCAGGCGTGTTGGAAGCTCCATAGTTACGGTCGCTTAGCTATTTTGTTTTGGTGTTTTCTTGTTAGCAGGCTACAGTTTCCAGCTAGCAGCGTGCTTGGAGTGGGAGGCAGATGCAGATGAGAGCATGTGAGCAGCAAACATCTTGAAGTGGTTTTATATGTTTGGGGTCTGTGCTTTGGTTGTAGTATCAAACGGGCCTAGTGCTCTGTTTGTGATGTTAATGCTCCATGTGTCATTGTTTGTAGAATCAAACAGGCCTTGCCTTCTCCCTCTGGTGTCAAATGGGCCCTTGCGTTCTGGTTCTACTGTAGTGTGAAATGGGTCTTCCATTCTCCCTCCAGTGTTAAACAGGCCTTGCTCATTGCTCCGCTTCTAGTGTTAAACAGGCTTTACTCGTTGTTCTGCCTCTACTGTCTTAAACAGGCCTTGCTCATTGCTCCGCTTCTAGTGTTAAACAGGCCTTCTGCTTCTAGTGTTTAACAGGCCTTGCTCATTGCTCAGCTTGTAGTGTGAAACGGGCCTCATACGGGCCTTATTCTGCTCTGTTTCTGGTGTTAAACAGGCCTTCTGCTTCTAATGTTGAACGGGCCTTATTCTGCTCTGGTTCTAGTGTAAAACAGGCCTTCTGCTTCAAGTGTTGAACGGGCCTTATTCTGCACTGGTTCTAGTGTTAAACAGACCTTCTGCTTCTAGTGTTAAACAGGATTTGCTTGTTGTGTTAAACAGGCCTTGCTCTCTGTTTGTTGTGTAGCCTGAGGGAGCAGCGCATGCTGTCGACATGGGTGACAGACCTCAAGGGAAACCAGAGTGGGAGGAAGTTACCTCACGGGGAGCCGGAGAAGGAGGAAGTGACCTCACGGGGAGGAGGATGTGCCACTGAATTAAAGTGCAGTCAGAAATGCTGGATGATATCACATTTGTTTATGTTTTGCCTCTTTGAAAAGCCAGAATCTTCTTCCTATGGTAAGAAAAACAACATCTTATAGAGACCAACGTCTATTTACCTAACTTTTCTACATTTCAAGGGCATTTTTTTTCACGAACTTTCAAGGTTTTAATCATACAGTCTATGGTTTTAATGAACCCATGGGGACCCTGGCTGACCTTCTAAACACAGATGTGAGCCTTTAAAAGCAAAACAACCGATGCTCTCTTTGTGGTAGTCAAGGAACCAAATGTATAGATAGCTCTGACTCATGAGGTCAGCATTTTATGGTTGGGATCACAACAATATAAACCCCCTACTCTCAGGTGCCAGAGGAAAGTAAGAATCATACCTTTTCAGAATCAATTTGGATCATTCTCGGGTGAGGAACGTATTTCAATGAATAATTCACCACAATTCTCAGTTCTGTTTACTTTATTGAAACCATGCTAGGCTAATGTGCTAACTTTTAGAAAAGCAACAATCCACTAGAGGTAGTGCGCTATATGTTTTTTCTACTGCTACTGTAAAGGGGGTCTATCTGGTCTTACTGAACTCTCTTTTTATCTTAATCATCTGCAACATGCCTAACAACACCCCTTGAGGATTCAAAAAAGTTTATGGATACATGCCTAAAGGTATGTTTGAAATGACAGTATTTCTGTTGTGCATAAAAAGGGGTGGGGTGTGGGGGGTGTAGCAAGATAAAGCATGGAGGGGGGTGCCCATATAAAGGTGAGTCTGGAGAGGTATGGGTTGGGTTGGAGGTCCTGTCATCTCTTACATATGATAGGGATGGGAGGCCGTGTACTGTGTGTATGTGGACTGGGATGCCACTGACTCTAATGGGCTACTGCCTGCTCAGAGCTTGACCTTACCATTGTTCAGACTCAGTTACTGGACTCATGTGACACATAATACAGAGAAAAGCAGCTCAGTTGGAGGGAGATTACTGGTTTGTTTTGGTTTGTTTTTTTTCCGCTGCTGCGGGGTGATGGGACCTTCAGATAAAGTGGTCCACTAAGTCAGAGCTTTCCAAACTTAAATAGGCCATGAGAGAGTCCTTGTGGAGCAGAAACAGAACTAATACGAAATAATAAAAGAAATAATAACTAATAGTCATTAATAAACTGTAATTAGATGGTCGTCCGGCAATCTCAGCACCTCACAAGGCAATCCAGATTTTTCACGTGTGTTGTTCCACACTAGTGGAATGACCTACCAAGCACAATCAGAACAGGGGCATCTTCAAAAACCTCTTGAAGACCCAGCTATTCAGAGAGCACCTTCCTTCTAGCACTTGGAAAACCTTCACTGCACAGCAGTTAACTCCACTGATAGGCTCCCATCCCCTTGCACTTTAGATTTTCTGCACAAATATAAATAGTAGCCACCTACGAGTGCTCTGATAACTAGAATGATGTAGGATTATACAGTACCTTAATCGGAATATTATTAATCGTTAAGAGAAAGCATGGTCTTAAGTTTGGTTTTGAAACTGGTAACAGTAGGGGCATTTTTTATGTGGAAGTTGGTTCCAAATCTGAGCTGCGTAGTCACCACACTTTGTTTTGACCATAGGTTTTAGAAGCAATTTTTTTCTTGTGTCCTGAGAGACCCAGGTGGTATATATTTTTGAAACATATCAGACAAGTAACTAGGTCCTACCCCATTTAGTAAGTGTAAGTGTGTGTGTGTGTGTGTGTGCAGTGTGTGTGCATTGTGAGTGTGTGCAGTGGAGTGAGTGAATGTGTGTGTGTGTGCATGTGCAGTGTGTGTGAATTTGTGTGTGTGTGTGTGTGTGTGTGTAAAAGCTGCACATCTCTGCTTTAGACAGACCAGCAGTGTGTGTGTGTGTGTGTGTGTGTGTGTGTCAATATTCATAACATTCACATGTTTGTGTGTATACTCACAAACCCAATGCAACCTGTTGTAGTGGTCAGATTAATGCCGCAATGTTTAGATTTTTTTAATCCTCATATATCACTTCATGATATATTTTGTACATGTTGTTCGGAAGGATTCAGTGAAGTTAGTCATATGCATACATTTTATGGGTGTAGAAAATGCAGTGAAATAGTGAAATTATGTTATTGATATTATGAAATTATTAAAATTACACTGTATTTGAGTAGGTGAAAATTATCCAAACAATATGAGAAATCAGCCCCAATAGAATGGGAAGAGCAAACGGACACTAGTTAGCTTTCCTGCAATACCAAGCTCTACCATCTGTAGGCGCTGTACTACATATATAGCTAGTGAATGTAAAGCTGAAGTCAGTGAAAGTCTCATTTACCAAGATCCACCTCAGCCAAGAGAGGCTGTTAATTTCCCTCCCTTTTCTGTACATTCAAAACATGGTGTTTGAAGTGAAATAGAGCTATTAAACTCTGCAGTTGCATATTCATAACTCATAACTAGTTTTAGCACAGACGCTAAGCCCCACTAGCCTGATTTGATCAGCCGCTTTCACTTTGTGCAAAGCGTCTGAGCACCAGCCATAGGCATTCGTTTTCATGACGATGGGTGGGATACTTTGTGCTTCAATCAATGGCTACTGCTTGGTCATGACGTATGCTATTTCAGATTGGGCGCTAGAGTTCAACGTCATCGCCTTTAGCCCCCGATCTGTTCGCTGATTCGCCAACACAATTTCTTGTCAGAGAAAACGAAAGCTTATCGTTAGTTCCCTGACTAGTTTGGAGGAAAATGTAATTGACCGGAACCACTAGGTGGCGTTAGCCTGGCCAAAGCCCCACCCCATGCCCAATAAACGATTGTGAGGTTTCTGGTGATTCTGAGATTGTCTGCAATAGGCTCATATCCACACTATATATGGCTATTACCTGTAGCTCATGGCCCATATACACTATTGTAGCTAATAGCTTATATTGGCTATTGTAGATCATAGGCCATATTGACTATTACTCAGCTATTACTAGCTCATAGCCCATACTATTAGCTCATATCCCATACTGACTATTACTTCATAGCCCATACTATTAGCTCATATCCCATACTGACTATTGTGACTCAGGTCATGCTGACTAAGACATATTCACTATTGTAGCTGGTAGCTCATATTATTAGCTGTAGCTCAAAGCCCATTCTGACTATTGTAGCTCATACTAACTAGGCCACACTGATTATTGTAGCTCATAGCCCATACTGACTATTGTACAGTTGCTCATAGTACTTACTATTAGCTCATAGGCCATATTTATTTTTGTAGCTCATAGGCAATACTGACTATTGTAGCTCATAGCCCATCTTGACCATGAAGACTCATAGCCCATACTTTTTAGTTTTATTCCCCCCTGATGGGTATGCTGAAGGTTACACTTTTTGCCAGCTTTGTGGTCTTGTTGCATCATATAAAAAGGGTCTCTTGGCAAATTAAATTCATGCTTGCCAGGCCACCTTCAATGCCTCCACAGAAAAACAAAAGGGAAAGCAACTTATCAAAGGTGCTCTATGAGATATTGCTGGATTTTAGCACAATTTCATTTTTATCTAAAAACTGAAATCGTAGTCATCTCCCCTAGATCAGTTAGCTTTCTAGATAGATAGATAGATACTTTCTTGATCCCCAAGGGGAAATTCAAGGTCCCAGCAGCTTAAAAAATCACACACAACATATACGACAGTAACTCAAAATAACAATAAAATACAAATACTGTGGGTAGAGATGCGCATGAATGTACTGAGGTACAGTATGGGGAGTGTGTCAAGGTAGTTGTGCAAATGAGACCAGTAGTGCAATAGTGCAAGGTTAAAAGTCTATTGACTAGCAATAAATATGTGCATATGTAAATGGACAATAAAAAATATCAGCATAGCAATAAAACAGTTCTAGTATATGGACAATAAGATAACAATAAAATTAGTGCAAGGATAAGTCTGTATAAGTCATATACATGTTCATGCATCAATCAAGTATGCAGGTCAAGTATGACGTTACAGTGTGAGGAGGAGTTGTGCATGTGGGCTAATGTAGCCAGTAGGGTCCCTAGTCAGGGTCAACAATACATAGTATTGTAGAAAATGTCTTGTAATTGTATAAGAGTGTTCAGGTGCAGTTAGACTGCATTCTGCCCCCTGAATACACTATGAAAAAACCCTCATGTCTCACAGGACAACACAGGGGGCTGTAATACTCAAACATGAGTGGTGTATTCAAACAAACATTAATGACGGGGATTGGAACTTAAACATCGGCCAACCAATCGGCAACAATCGGCATCCTCTACCATCTTGTTGTCGATTGGGTTGCTGTGGTTTGTTGTGTTTAGGTTTGTTTGAGTGTTCTTTTGAGTATTACAGCCCCTGTGTTGTCTATCAAGACCGGGGGTTTTCATAGTGTATTCAGGGGGCAGAAAGCTAGCCGATCAAGGGGGGATACCAATGATTTGAGATAAAAATGAAATCACGCTAAAATCCTGCAATATCTCAGAACACCTTTGAAAGATTTGGTCTAATAAAGAGTCTTTCTAGCTGTGTATATCTGTCTGCGTTGTGTTGTTTCTTCTGTGGTTTTGCAAAATTCCCGGAGTGTGAGACAGTTATATACCCAACAAAGATAACAGAATGGGGTGGCAGGCATAGCCTTGGAGGTCCAGAAGAATAACAAAACCATTAATAATGAGGCCTAGGGATTCACACATGCACTGTAGGTGAACAAGCAATAACAAAGGTGAAGGGGGTAAAGAGGGGTCAAAGTGTGACTATAAATCGAGAGAATGTCTACACAGATGGTAAAGAACTAAATAGCTATGGGATTGTAAATGACTCTGGTACCCAGTACATAGTGGTACACAGAACAGAAAACACACAAAAATCTAACACCTTTAAGTTAAAAAATATTCTCTATTATCTATTAAACATAGGCTTGTATCCAATAGCATAGATAGGTCTTTGCTACACATATATAATGCTTAATATACAAACACACTCTCTCTCACACACACATACTTAGTATATTTAAAGCCCTTGACATTTATTGCAAACTCATAAATACCATTTCTATAACACAACAAAAAATAAAAGATGGATGGATTTTGTTTCCTCAAGTAGGTAACGCCAAGTTTCCTTTTTACCCATGAAGGCTTTTTAAACAAGGCATGTTACAAGCTCACCATATTAGCTGACGGGCTCAAGTGCTTCTTAAACGAATGAATGAATGAATGAATGAATGAATGAATGTTCTTTATTGTCATTGTCACAGGTACAATGAAATTGAGAGATGTCTTTGATCAGTGCATCCTCACATAAAATAATAGAATATAATAAATACTTAAGTGTTAATACAGTAAATACACCCAAGCAAGGCCTAAAGCCACATACAGACAGTCAACATACATCCAGTTGATATAACAATCAATCATGTAAGCGCATTCAACAAGACATGTTTAATCGCATTTTAACAGCAAGGGCAGAAATGAGCAACAGGGGCAAGGAAAAACTCCCCATCAGCATTTTTTACACAAACAAGGTATGTCACAAGCTCACCATAATAGCCGACAAGCTCTTATCAAACAGTTCACATGTAACAAGCTCACCATAATAGCTGACAAGCGCTTTTCAAACAGTTCATGTTACAACCTCACCATAATAGCTGACGGGCTCAAGTGCTTCTTAAACAAGCCATGTAACAAGCTCACCATATTAGCTGACGGGCTCAAGTGTTTTTTTATTATTTGGATAGTGATAGTGAAGAGACAGACAGGAAATGAATGGGAGAGAGAGATGGGGCAAAATCGGAAAAGGACCACAGGTCAGAATCAAACCCGGGACGCCGGAGTCATGGCTCGACGCCTTAGCCCGCTGAGCCACAACACCTCCCTCAAATGCTTTTTAAACAATACACATGCAGTATACTGCAACATCGTGTCAGCAGACAAGCTGAAGCAACAGTGTCTAGAACATTATATACTTCCATTTACGCAATATATGTATATATATTGTTTACTAGGCCTAGGTAGAGAGTGTTTGTTGTGTGTGAGTGATGTTGGGCAATAAGCCCAAGAAGCCATGAAGGCGAAACGTTAGACCAAGTTTGTCCTTAGTATGAATGTTTTAGCTGAAGTTTAATTAAAATCTTGTTTTTAAACTGACTGGTTGGAAAACCGAAACAAGGACACTGGTCTATCCATGTTTGAGAAGAGGACCTAAGAATTGTTATAGACAGTCTATACTCTATACTATACTACTACTGTTCATTGCTATTTCTCTGCTGAAAGTATAGTACTACATGCCTATATCAAGTCAAGTGTTTTTTTTATGTGTTGAATGTATGGAGAGTCAACAGCTACAAAGGTCAAATTTCTTGTGTATGTAAGTGGAAAAAAGATTCGGATTTTGATTTTGATCTTACCACAAGTAACACTATCAGAGTTCAATACATAACAGAGACACAACCAAAGATTGTAGAGCGCTAGAATCTTTGGACACAACAGACACTTTCATTACCATGGAGACAGAGTAGAACAGTTCAAACATTCTGTTCCTCAACATACTGTACTGTGTAGAAAACATTTGCCAATTCATCAGCGGCAAACTTAAAAAAAAAAAAACACTCTCTGCATCAGATACTTCTATTACTTTCACACGTATATAGCACTGTACCTCTGCTTTAAGCCACAGGGGTCCTGCTGTCTGCTTTGTGGTGTTGGGAGCACATCACTGCAAGACTTTAGCCAGAGTGCCCTCATGTGGTGGCTTGCACCATTAGGACAGGCTGGGACTACATTTCCCACAATGCCCCACTAAACTACATTTCCCTAATGCTACAAAAGCTGCACAGCTTTCCATTAAGGAAAGAAGGAAGACTGAAATACCAACAATTCCTGAGGTAGACGCAGTCATTATACATTCGTGCACACATGTTAAACAGTGATGTCCCTTTTTTCATTCAGTTGTGCGTTTCTTCAGCAGCTAAAGTCTATAGATGCCTCAGCAAACATCTGGTATCCCCCACCCCCCCACACACACACTATCACACACACACAGAATCAGTGGTTTGTGTGTGTGTATTTTAGATGTGTGTGACAGTGTCTTCTTTGCGCAGGACGCGAATGGTGAGCTCGTACACAGCGAACACCACCATGTTGACGGGGAATGCTCGCAGGCAGTTAATGGTTAGGCTTTTGAAGAAGACGGCCGGGCCCTCGACGCGCACGGTCTCGCTCACGCAGTGGAGGAAGCCGTGGTACCTCCTCTGCTCGCGAGTGCCGTCCATCTGCAGCCGAGCTTTGATGACATCCATAGGCGTGCCCACTGACCAGCCCGCCATGCCCGCCACACCACCTGCCAGCAACACAGCTGCCCACTCTGAAACACACACACACACACACACACACACACACACACACACACGCACACCACACACAGGAGAAGGACATGAGGACACACACACACATAAACAAAGGACAATGACATGAGGATACACACACACACACACACACCCACACAAGAAAGACATGAGGACACATAAACAAAGGACAATGACATGAGGACACACACACACACACACACACACACACACACACACAGGACAAGGACATGAAGACACACACACACAGGGCAAGGACATGAAGAAACACACACACATTCACACACACAGACAGACAATCAGAAACACACACACATACAGTACATGGCTTTGCAAAAGGGGAAAGGACCAATAGGAGCAAGCACAGGAAAGACGAGGAGAGAATGGAGGGAGGAGTGGAGAGGAGGATGAGAGAATGAAAGAGGAGGAGAGAGGAGGATGAGAGAATGAAAGAGTGGAGAGGAGGATGAGCTGAGGAGGAGGAGAAGAGTGGAGGGGAATGTATGAGTAGGGGGAAGAATGAGCTGAGAAGACGAGAAGAGTAAAGAGAGGAGAGGTGAGAAGACGAGAAGAGTAAAGAGA
>JAGFZM010006578.1:0-12437 GCA_017657215.1 Limnothrissa miodon | reverse complement strand
GAAGAGGAGAAGAGTAAAGAGAGGAGAGGTGAGAAGGGGAGAAGAGTGAAGAGAGAAGAGGAGAAGAGTAAAGAGAGGAGAGAAGAGTAAAGACAGGAGAGGAGAGAAGGGGAGCATCATGCTGGGTCTGAGATGGATTTGAATGCACTCAAGGGAGAATGTGTGTGTGTGTGTGTATGTGAGAGTGTGTGTGTGTGAGAGTGTGTGTGTCTGTGTGTGTGTGTGTATGTATGTGTGTGGGAGAGTGTGTGAATGTGTGTGCGTGCATGTCAAAGAGAGTGTTCATGTGTATGTTTTCAAGTGAGAGTATAACTGTGTGTGTGAACTGTGTGTGTGTGTGTGTGTGTGTGTGTGTGTGTGTGTGTGTGTGTACCTGGCTCCTTCCTCCTAGGTCCAGTCATCCACTCACACAGGGTGTAGTATGTGAGGAAGTAAGTGGCGAATGAGGGTCCGTCTCTGAGTGCGAGGGGTAGGGCCCCTCTATAGAGGCCCCGGGGCCCGTCCTCTCTCAGGATGGACAGCAGACAGTGGATGGGGCCCCGGTACCTGGGTTTGGGCACAGAGGAGCCTCCGCTACCTCCACCGTCGCCAACGGCAACGCGTCGCAGAGACTCTGTCTGGCACTGCAGACGCACTTTCACTATGTCCCCGGGAGACATGACCGAGATCTGTACACACACACACACACACACACATACACATACACACACATACTACTTTTATTTGGATCTCACCAATACAGGAACGGATAGATATGACATCTTCATCTCCAAATGGATAAACTATCTATTATTGCAGAAACTGAGCAGTACATACATACAGTATACACACACACACACACACACACACACAGACATACGCACAAATATTGTTAAATAGTGTAATTACTCCATTAATACACATCATTGAGTATATTGTAATTAACAATAGGACTGGGCACTTGTGTACTTGATCAAAACTAATCAATCGACCTAAGGAGAGATTCCACTGATCTCTAAGTGACATGTCATGCTGAGATCAGCATTTATTGCTTAAGTTACCTGGTTGACCTACGACCCCTGCTTCAGAGTTCACAATCGGTACCTAGTTCAGCAGAACTAAGTCAAAGTTCAAGCGTCACGATCAGTACCTAGTTCAGTAGAACTAAGTCAAAGTTCAAGGGTCACGATCGGTATCTAGTTCAATACACTGACCATCTGTTTAGTTTTTCTGACGTGTCTGACGTGTCGTTCTGAGTTCAACAATTATTCCTGAAGTTACCTGTTTGACCCACGACCTCTGCTTCATAATACACTGCTCTGATATCACATCAGTAGAACTAAGTCAAAGAGCAAGGGTCATGATCAACACCTAATCCAGTAGACCTACTGTAAATCAAGGGTCATGATCAGCACCTAGTTCAGTAGAACTCAAAAGTCAAAGGTCAAGGGTCACAATGGTCACCTAGACTAGCGTAAGGTCAAGATGCTGATTCTTCCGCTCAGCCTCACCTGTGCGACCCCTCCAGCCAGTCCCGCCAGGAACACGTCCAGTTTGGTGTTGGGAGCGCCGAGGCCATGGAGCTGGCCCAGGTACTGAAGGCAGTTTCTGTAGGTGCCGAACACCACAGACGACGTCATGGAGATGGTGCTGACCGGCAGAGACATCCCCTTAAAGAAGCCATGGAGCTGCAGCACACAGACGGAGAGAGGATGGTGAGGGGTTAGGGGTAGGGGTGGGCGATATAAACGGTATAAACGGTATGCGATATAAATTTGGCCAACGATAGAGATTTTGACTATACCGGCCTATTGCGATAAGTCATTATGTCATCAAAATGTGTCACGCCTACTAGAACGTGAACCACTGAGCTATATGGCTCAGTGACGTGAAGATGTGACAATAAGTAATTTGTGTTTACATTTTTCCAAAAGTTACCTGTTGTACTTGAAGTTAGCTGAAATATCAGTATGTTTACATTTTGTTATTTAAGAACAGTGAAAGGGAAAGCAATGTTTTGCACTATAGTGACATTTCATTTTAATATTTACATTGCCACATTACATTCAGGGCTCGAAATTGCAACCATTTTGGTCGCATATGCTCCCGAAATTTCATCTATGCGACCTCAAATAAATATTTGGGCGCATTGGTGCGACTGCATGAAATTGTTGTAATGCGACCTGTTGCATACCTCCCAAACTGTACGCATTTTGCGCAGCAGATATGCATTTAAACATCAAACTACGGTGTACGATTTATCACTTCTTAATAGCCTACGGCATTGATTGATTAGTTCAGCTCGCGCACTAGGTAACTGGTACGCATCGGACAGCAACATATGCTGGAAACGTGCTTGACTTCGAACTCCAAATGCGCAACAACAAAATAATTGAGAAAAAGTAAAAAAAGAAAGTAACGAACTTTGATTCCATCTTCATAATGTTGCTGATTTTACAAGGGAGGACGGCGCTAAACCTCGTTTTAAAGGTAACGTTAATTGAGTATGGAAATTTGATTAAGGCTGTCAGAAAGCTATATTCACGCAAGTGCCTGCGGTAGCCCAGTAAGAAAAAAACACGACGAGAAGTAGGATGATGTGTGTGTGCCTTGCAGGTTAATAATACACATGACGTTAGCTGAGGGGAAGCAAATCAAACAACGTTTAAACACCTTAGAAGTTCCTGACGAATTAGCCTATCAAGATCAATGACCATGCCAACGTCCTTCTAAACGGCTTAATCATGCGTTTTGCATAGTTCGCATTTATGATTTTGCTGTTAGCCATCAAGGAGCAACAGGCTAACGTAGAAATGCTTTCATTTCTAAACATAGGCCATTCTTTTATTAGACCATCATGTGCGCCTGTAAGCTGCAGTAATTAATGACAATGACAGGCTATAGGCTATTATAGGTTAGGCCCATAACTAATGCCAAATGCGCCTGTTGCGCCACGCTGTGCCGCTGCAGTAGCCTACTGTAAGTAGCTACACCATTTTTTTCCCAAAAAAAATGTTAACAGTAGTTTCAAAGTAACATAGTAACAAAGTTTCCTGTTCTTTTGTTTTTTATATCAGCATGTTTAGATTTTGTGTTATTTAAGAAAGTAAAAGGGAAAGCATTATTTTGCACTACATAGTGACATTTCATTTGAATGTTTACATTGCCTAGTTTTATACCTCATGGAAATTGTCACTCACAAGGTTTTCTATAATTACAGTTTTTGCACAATACATTTTATTGAAGTTACATTCTTGGTTGTTAATAGTTTAGAAAACAACTTCCCAATGTCTTCACTATGTGCATAATAGTCCCTATTCAGAAACGGTTATTTTGAAATGTACATACCAAAGAATACCACAATATATATCGTCTACCGTATATGGTTGAATTTATACCGCAATATAAATTTTAGGCCATATCGCCCACCTCTAGTTAGGGGTCAGGGGTCAGAGTTTAAGGATTTAGCACAGAGGCTTGAGTTGAGTAAGACACCATTGAGATGAGGCTGTAATGAGGCAATGATAATTCTTGATAACATTTACATACATAATATATACTGTATATATATTACAGTTATATATAATAACTGAAAGAAATTTATTTACTGCATTTCACACAGAGGCCCCTCAAACACAATGAGATACCAAAAATACTAAATAGTATTTTCCAGTCCATTTGTGGTGCTAGTGGTGGCAGTGATCTGACTGATTTTGTCTATGTGCAGACACAACATGCATTACACATCACAGACAACCACATCCAAACAGTCCAAACAGCACAAACGAGTCTCTGTTGAACAGTACATTGCAGCTTTGAAAAACAGGGCTGCGGTTGAATTCGCTCCAGTCAACTAACGCCTTAGCTGCTAAGACTGAGCATTGCACCAAAACAAAAAATAAACATTTCATTCAAGCAATTAATCTACACTGATAGTTATGCTCCCCTATAGATTTAGCCTTAAAGGTAGGGGTGGGCAATATAGACAATATATACCGTATGCAATATGCATTTGGCCAATGATAGAGATTTTGGGTCATATCGGCATACCGTGATAGGCTCATTGCAACTCCACAACCATGTGAAAAAATGTTGACCTGTAGCTTCCCCTTATTGATAGCACCTTTTCATTCTTACAACGAAACTGTGTAAGAGCCTATAAATTGAACAGCTACTGCCTGACACAAATGCAGCTTACCAGTTTACTTCTGTGTGAATTTGAGAGTCCAATATAAACACCTCCGAACGATGACTAAACAACTGTTGTACATATTGACTTTATGCTATGGTAACCATTAAGATACTGTTATGCTGTAAGTTACATACCAAAGTATACCGTGATATATATCATCTACCGTCTATGGTTCAAAATATATTGCAATATAAATTTTAGACTATATCGACCACCCCTACTTAAAGGTATCATAGAACATGTGTTTTGACCATCAGAAATTGTTCTTTGAGGCTCAATAATAGCGTATACAAATGTGTGCATCTAAAAGCGACCCAGGAGCACTGCTATAGCGTTTCATACAGGCTCATTTAAGGGTTAGAACAAAACAATTAGTATTTCCCGCCCCCCTGGCAAATTTAACCTCGCAACAGGAGATTGGACCAGAGCCGGTTCCAAGCGATCTTTGATTGGACCATGCAAATGTAGGAGGTGTATCCAACCGGTTTTACGTAAAATTGGGCCTCTAATCAAATTGGCCCGTTTCAGCACGGTCATCTCTAGTTTGAAATTTACATGTAGAAGGATGCGGGTCTCCCTGTGTTGAAGTTTTGGTATGGTCCATTGGATACCTTAAGCTACCTAAATTCAACAATAACAAGGTAAATGTGATTTTGCATTCTATAATCCTTTTAAAGGTGCTCTATGAGATGCTGCAGGATTTTAGCGCGATTTCATAAATATCTCAAATCGTAGGCATCTACCCTTGATCAACTTGCTTTCTGTCCCCTGAACACACTGTGTAACATTCCATCCTTCAGTGACGTCACACAGAGAAACACGAAGGCAAAAAACACACAAGGCCTAGATAAGAGCAAGGTCGGGTTGTACTGTGAAACACAAAAAACAAACATAAAACCTTTCACAAAATACAGAAACATCTTACCCCTTCTTTCTCCAAGGTTTTTACAACACACTGCCATATTCCAGTGAACTCCTTTTGAGTCTGTATTCTCACCTGAGTGGTACACACATACAAACACACACACACACACACACACACACACACACACACAGTGCAGACAGCTCTATAAATGACTGTAGTAAAACTGAGGACTGAATGCATGTGCACATAATTTTGCAATAAACTTACTTTGACCGTGTCGAAGGGATAACCCACTGCTACCCCACAGGCCCCTGTGTACAAACAGGGAACAAGAGCGTTCATTCACAGAGAAGGACTATGCCTCAGGTCTCAAGGCCATGCAGGGAAATAACTGCCACATTTTAATTTGTTCTCTCAGCCATGTTCAAGAAGTTATTAGAAGAAAACACAGTGGGACATTGAAGGACTGAAAATATCACACAACAAAGCTAAACGTTTTCAGTTAAAGAAGCTGTGCACCAGTTAGTGAATTTTGAATAATCTTGGGTAACACAAGGTGTGTCAGTTTACAATTGAGTCTATGATTTCATTTTTGAAATCAAGATTTCTTTTAGGACTACTCAATTACAGCCTGAAAATCTTCCACCAATGATTGACACACAGACAAAGACAAAGCTTTACCCACAACTAGCGTCTAGACTATTTACTTTGCTGACATGTTGCCCCATGGATTTTATATACAGTTTATAGGTGCCCCATGGATAAAAAAACGGTTAATTAAACGTTAAATTAAATTGCCTCAAGCTTCTATTGTAGACGACAACGTTAACGTTAACGTTACCTCCAACAGATCCAGCGATGAAATCGGCAAAGTGCATTCTCACACTTAGGCAGCACAATTCAGTTCCAAAAACTTTGACAGGAAATGAAAGCAATCATTAAACTAAAGCTTAACACATAAATAGACAAAATTATCACCGCAAGACTTCATTATTTAAGTGGACCTGATTTGGAACTTGTCCTTCACGGATGACTCACGTGGCCATGCTGACAGCACGTTACAAAATCTTCAATGAAGGCTGTGCCACGCCCCCCGGTGTCCAAAATGCCGAATTTGCTCAAGGCTTCTCTTCTGAGCACATATCGTACAAGCTACACTGAACAGAAACATGTTCTGTATCTCATTCGCTTGTGGATAATACCTATGTAAATTATACATTTGTCTTAATGATGTTCACGTTTGATGGGGACTTGACAATAATCATGACGTGTAGAAAACCCGATCTTTTTTCAAGTATATAAGCTTCATAAATCTCAATCCTTGCCTGACCACAAATGCCAGTATTATTAGCTTGAGTGGTGTTTGAGACGTTTTCAGGCATTCCCCGATAACATAGTATATTTTACGATAGCGTAATTTACACGCGGTGGACCACAACACCACGTCCTGCCTGATGCAACCCGGAAGTTTCCAGTATTGCATTCACCAATCACAACGAAGGTGACCTAGAAGGGGGGGTGTTGTTGTCTTTTCGGGCTACTGATTGGACATAGTTGATGCTGACAATGACGCACGTACACATCTTGCCTGACATGTAGACCTATCAAATACAGAAATAGAAATCGCAGTAGGTGGTGGCAGGTAGCAAAAATTTCCACTACGCCCCGAGACAACAGTCAACGTTTCAAGTGCAGTGGACTATTTACTTTTTATCAGAGGCAGTCTCGCGTTGTGCCTTTACGAAGTTAATCAGTAGGGAATCCTTTTTTCAGATAGTTAAAGACGTAGAGAGGGGTTCGATATAAATTTAAATCTAAGTTCACAGTCCTGTACAACGAACCTTTAAATAAATAATTCAACTAAAATTGTAGATTATCACGAATATAACTGAAGAAAAGGGATGGACTTCGTAGCAGGTTGCATCGGAGGTAAGTGAAAAGTAGTCTACTGTCCCATACCCCCACTGCTAACTTGCTAGCGTGCTAACCACTTCTAAATCATGTGCTGTCACCGGTAATGCCCGGGTTAAGCCATTTAAGTCAGACTGGCATGTCTGATACGCTGTTTGTATGTGTATTTGGCTTAAGATGAAATCGTCTGGACTTGTTTTTATGTGCATGAACACATTCCTGGAGTAGCCTAACATAGGTCATTAAGATGACATTTTATTTTCCTTCTCGTCCTCCTTGTCAGAGCCTGACGTTACTTCTTTGACACCCTAGCTAGCCAGCTGCATAATTCAATTAATTCATCCAGTCACTGGTCGCGGGTTATAGGCGTACAATATCACCCCGGAAACGGCATCCTCATAGGTAAACATGTCGCTGTCAGGTGCTGTTTTTCTGTAATTAAACGTGATAATTGTCTTCATCTCACCTATCCAGAAAGCTACAGGAAGTAACACTGTTATGGGGAATTACCACGGAGTTACTCAGAAGACCAAGCATCTCATTAAGCCTGTTTCCACCAAATAGTTGCAGAACTCAGTAATAGCCAACTGCGGAGAGATCATGAAAAATTTGTTATCCTTAATTAGTGACTAATTACAGGCTTAACACCACTTACACCATCCAGTCAAATCAGTGGGATTCTCAAGGATTTTTTAGGCCACAAACCTCTCCTTGAACTTGGTGCTCCCTAGGTTGGCGTGGAACTCCAAGCCATAAGACGCCTCTTGTCTGTCCTGTAAAGCAAGCTTCTAGGAAGGGTTCAGAATAGATTAGAATGGCATGCACACTCCTACAGCAAGGCTAAGAGGAGACCCCAAACAAGTTGTCCCATTTTATTCATAGTTAGGCAATAAAGTCATCACATCGAAAGCATGCCATTGTTTACCTTACTGGTGCAGACTATAGTCGCTTGAGTCTGTTGTATCTATACTAAACAAATATTAAAGAGACTAATATCCTGATGCACCTTGTATGATGGTTTACTCGTAAAGGTTTGGAGGCTACCACAGTTATCCTCGGTAAGAAGATTTTAAAAAACTTCCCCTGTTGGTACAGATGGTCATAAGTCCTATGACTGGAAGTCCAAAAATACTTTACAAATCGTATCACCCATCTTATTTAATGGACTGCCACAGAGTATGATTATAATATTAACTATTACATTGTGAATATCTCTTTTGATTACATTGTGAATAACTCTTTTTTTTTCCACACACACACACACACACACACACAGAGAAAACATTTTAAGGGGCTGAGAGTATCGGTACCATGATAACATCGTACACACATCTCTCTTAAAGGACACAAACTTAATAACATGATAACATGGAGATCACTGCCACACATCTCTCTTGTTAAGTACGCAAACTTAACTGTGGCATGCTGAGGTCACAGTTCCTTAACACAGGAGTCACTCCAGCCCAGAATTCCTCCCTCTGATTGGTCAGAACGAGCCAGGCCCCCCTGACATCCTCCAGCCCTTGTGATGGGGTGACCTGTCATGTTTGGCATTTGGTCAACAATGTGGTCTGGCTGTGAGTGTATGTGTGTTTGTGGCACAGCAAAGGCCCACGCCAGGCTGACTTAAGCAAACTTGGCTGAGAGGTGTGTGTTGGTTCAGCTCCATTGCGTCTCACAGGGCGTGTGTGTGGCCAGCCAATGGTCCCGCAGCAGACACACACACACACACACACACACACACACAGGCTCAGGTGTCAGCCCAAAGATCTGCCTCCTATAACCTAGACTACTTCACAGGTCCTAGAGCTGTATACAGAATATTACACACACACACACATACACACAGCAACCCTGTGTGTGTACGCATGGGGCAGTGAGACACGCAATTTCAGTTCCTTTGTGTGTTTAGTACATGTGAATTGACATTAAAATTGACTTTGACTTTTTGCTTTGACTTTAAAAGAGAGGGCAACCACATTTCAAATAGGCCTAAAGAAAAGGAATAGGCATGTAACAGAAGATATATAAAAGCAATAAAAAACTCACAATAAACTACAGGGCAATAGTGGCAAAATGGCCAGACTGCTTTGTCTGTTGACACCAGAGTGATTGCCATCAATACAAAATTATACACAAAGTATATGCAGTAATACAAAACATTTCAGAATTAGTTTTTGTCTTTGGGATTAACTTTTTGGAGTCATATCAGTGTTGCTACGTTTGTGCCCATGAGAAGCTAGTCGCTAATAGTTAAAGCTAAAAGCTAAGTCTGGTCTAGAACTGTCACTGCACTTAGGTGATGTCTGCAAAGGTTGATAGATGGATGGATGGATGCATGGATGGACAGCCTGTGCTGCTTCATGTGCTCCTGTGAGGTTAAGCGAGATGGCTGGCAGGGGTTGATTTAAATGGTCCCCTTATGGGGTCCCAGAGGTCAGCTTTATGCAACGAGGGAGAGGGATCCCATGTCTGTAAGTAAGACAGTGGAACCGTACAGCTAGTTTTGATGAAGATACGTTTACAGTGTTCTACATCATATATCATATCATTTGCCTGATGCTAACTCCTCTTCTCTCCCCTCCCCCCTCTTCTCTCCTCTCCCTCTCTTCTCTCCTCTCCCCTTCTCCTCTTTTCTCCCCTCCCTCTCTTCTCTCCTCTCCTCTCCCCCTCTTCTCCTCTCCTCTTCTTCTCTCCTCCCCCCCCTCTCCTCTCCCCTCCCTCTCTTCTCTCCTCTCCCCCCCTCTCTCCTCTCCTCTCCCCTCCCTCTCTTCTCTCCTCTCCCCCCCTCTCTCCTCTCCTCTCCCTCTCTTCTCTCCTCCCCTCCCTCTCTTTTCCCCTCCCCTTCTTCTCTTCTCTCCTCTCCCCTCCCCCTCTTCTCCTCTCCCCCTCTCCTCTCCCCTCCCTCTCTTCTCTCCCCTCCCCTCCCTCTCTTCTCTCCTCTCCTCTCCCCTTCTTCTCTCCTCTCCTCTCCCCTCCCCCTCTTCTCCTCTCCTCTCCCCTCCCCTTCTTCTCTCCTCTCCTCTCCCCTTCTTCTCTTCTCTCCACATGTTCGTCTCCTGAATCAAGGCGCAGCTGGAGTCTTGGTTGGGCATCCATTTGATACTGTGAAGGTGAGCAGTCTTTGAAAGGGTTTAAATGACACTATTAAATAAATTAGCGAGCTACATAATTTAGCTTTATTTGACCCCATAAACAAAAGCTGGTCTCTCTGAATAGAGATATTGACAGAACATTGGATTACACTCATAAGTATGTTTAAAAATAAGTTACCTCAGGATACCTCATCTATACCTTGTTAGGCCTATATGAAACCAAAAACACCAGGTTGGGATTGGTTGTAGACTGGTCTTAGACTGGTCAAACAAAATCTCATAAAGTCTCATTGTCATTAATTAATTCTCATTAATTATTCATCTAAACAGGTGGACTAATGATTTGACACTGCACTGTTATTTGACCTATCGGGGACCTATTTTACACTGTAGTTGTCCCCTATCCGTGCCTCTGGTGACACTGTACTTGTCCCCTATCTGTGTCTCTGGTGACACTGTACTTGTCCCCTATCCGTGCCTCTTCGACAGGAGTGCCTGGTGACACTGATTGTCCCCTACCCGTGCCCCTAGTGACACTGTACTTGTCCCCTATCTGTGCCCCTATGACAGGAGTGCCTGGTGTGTAATGAGTGGGGTATACGCACCAGGCTATTCTTTTGTACTATTGAGGGCCTCAGTGTCGTCATTGCTGATTGAGTGTTCTTTATTCTGAATGAGTGTTCTTTATTCTGATCGAGTGTTCTTTATTCAGATCGGATTGTTCCTTCTGAGGGCAATACTTTGCCATTGTGTGTACAGTACAGGGTTGTACTGACCCAGTCTTATCTTTGAATACTTAATAATATATATATATATTTTTTAAAATCTTTATGAAAATAGTCATCATCATTATTTTACCAGCAAAAAGACTCATCTTTGAATACCTAATCTGAAACTTCATGTGCATTTTTACTGTAACGGTATACACACATTTTTAATCACAATCATTATTTCACCAGCAAAAAGTGATAAGCTAAAATGCATTTCAATGCTAAGATGCTGGTTATTTAGCTTTCCTTGAGACTGCTGTTGTATCTAGCCAGTGTGAGTGTGAGGGACTGTCTCATAGTTGTCTCATGGTTGCCTCATAGTTGCCTCATGGTTGTCTCATAGTTGCCTCATAGTTGCCTCATAGTTGTCTCATGGTTGCCTCATGGTTGCCTCATGGTTGCCTCATGGTTGCCTCATAGTTGTCTCATGGTTGCCTCATAGTTGTCTCAATGGTCCATGGTTTCTGTGCTGTGTCCCCACAGGTTCGACTACAGGTGCAGAGTGTGGAGAAGCCTCTCTATAGAGGAACCTTCCACTGTTTCCAGTCCATCATACGCCAGGAGTCGGTGAGTAGCCTGAGGCACCAAATGCTTCAGTTAACTTAGCTAGTAGTTAACTAAGGGTTAACTAAGTATTTAACTAGGGGTTAACTTGGTTATTAAGGGTTAACTAAGTAGTTATTAAGAGTTATTCTTTACAGCTGCTGGGACTGTACAAGGGAGTTGGCTCCCCCATGATGGGTTTGACGTTCATCAACGCCATCGTCTTTGGTGTCCAAGGCAACGCCATGCGCTTTCTGGGTCGGGACACGCCCATGAACCAGTTTCTGGCGGGGGCGGCTGCAGGGACCATCCAGTGCGTGATCTGCTGTCCGATGGAACTGGCCAAGACGCGCATGCAGATGCAGGGCACAGGCGAGAATAAGAAGTCCGCCAAGAAGCTCTACAAGAACTCGCTGGACTGCCTGGCACGCATCTACAAGCGAGAGGGCATCAGGGGCGTCAACCGGGGCATGGTGACCACACTGGTGCGCGAGACACCCGGGTTCGGCGTCTACTTCCTGGCGTATGATGTGCTGACGCGGGAGATTGGCTGTGAGCCCGACGACCCGTACATGATCCCTAAGCTGCTGTTCGCCGGCGGCATGTCGGGCATCGCATCCTGGCTGTCCACGTACCCTGTGGACGTGATCAAGTCCCGTTTGCAGGCGGACGGCGTTGGGGGCGTGTACCGCTACAGCAGCATCATGGACTGCGTGCGGAAGAGCGTGGCCAACGAGGGCTGGATGGTGTTCACGCGAGGCCTCACCTCCACGCTGCTGCGAGCGTTTCCCGTCAACGCCGCCACCTTCGCCACCGTCACACTCGTGCTCATGTACGCTCGCGGTGAGACAGGCGGAGACTGCGAGGCCGCCCCAGTGCCGGTTGCCGCGGCAACACAGACCCAAGCGCAAACGCAGCACGGTGGCTCTCTGCAGACCCAAGCTAGTAGCCTGTGACTCTCACAGCACACACACACACACACACACACACACACACACACTCTGGCTTCAGAGCTTGGCACAATGCTACAGGCTTCTGGCACAGATATGACCAGAGTTAAAGATGCCCATGTACTATATATC
>JAGFZM010006577.1:0-15403 GCA_017657215.1 Limnothrissa miodon | reverse complement strand
AGTTTAGATGTCTCAGGTTAGATGTTGTAGTTTAGATGTCTCAGGTTCGCTCTCTCCACTCTGGATTCCAACTCCAGTATTAACCACTGGTTCACTTCTCAGAGTCTCTCCTGTAGAAACCCACACATTTAGTTTTTCATTGTTCCCACTGCCATTTACCTGCTAAAGGCATTTTATACCTTCATTCATTTTATTCCTTTTTTTCATTACTGTGCCTTACTTTTTTTGCCTGTCTTGTTGGCTGTCATTGTAGATGCAATCACAGTAAGTAAACTGCATAATATGATAAAGTCTGCACCTGTGTAATGTATGTTTATATATTATGCTATCCTCAAATGTTACCCAAACGTTGCTCTTCTATCAGTTTGTTCCCAAATCTCTCCCAATCCCCATCTCTCTCATGTCACAAACAGATGCTGAATCTGCTTGTTAGAATATCTGATAATGTATTTTGGCAGAGCAGTTTACATTTTATGAGTATTTTATGAGGCAATAACTCTTTCAACTGTCTCGACCACCTCAATATGATACCAAATATTTTTAAATGACTTGAAACCATTAAATAACAAATCTTACAATTGTGTTATTTTCATCTAAATTCCTCAAATGTTTTACAACCTTTTTACAACCCCCCCCACCCCCCCACCCCACCCCAATTTTGTTGTCTTCAAGTTTCCCTTAATGCACGCCCCTATTTTTCCTATTTTTCAAAATAAAAAACGGCATACCCAAATTAAAAGCTTGACAGTTCCTACATAGTTTTAGACTCAGGGATGTGCCTCATACCATTGGAAAGGTGACACCCTCAAGTTTTTTTCTAGAAGAATATGTATGTTTCTGTGACATATGGACACAGAGTTACAGAGGTTGGAACTAATTTTTTTTTCCCGCTCATTTCAAATGTCTATGAACTAAGATATGAAGGTACCATCCTTATGATACCCCCAAATCAATAAATCTAGGCCGTAACTCAATTTCTCAGCTTGCTACACAAAAAATATGCCTTTTCACAATAATTTTTGTAAAGATATGTCTATGCGTTTTGCTTGGGACCCCTATGTAAACTCCCATAGGAACTTAACTTGAAAACCCCTTTACCTAGAAACATAAAATTGGTTTCAAATGAAAGATAAGACCCTGGGCTTTCATGTCAGTTTGCTTGATTTGAAGTTACTCCTTTTGGCATTGAATGACACAACCATAACCATAAAAAATACAAAAAAGGGGCTTCCAACTGGTGGGACGGTGTGCCTTAATAGTCAGTACTGTAATACTTATTACTGTAAATGGTTCAATCAGTGGAAATATTTACTAATATTTACTGTACTTAAGTAGGCAAAGTAAAAGTGGAGTAAAAGTATACATTTGTCTTAGGAAATGTAGTGAAGTAAAAGTTGCCAAATTCTTAACAACTCAAGTAAAGTACAGATACTCCCAAAACCTACTTAAGTACTGTAGTGAAGTATTTTTACTTACTTGCTATACATCACTGCATCCTAAACAACATGCTACACAACATCCTACACAACATGCTATACAACAACCGACACAACATGCTACACAACATCCTACACAACATGCTATACAACAACCGACACAACATGCTACACATGCTACACAACATGCTACACAACATCCTACAGAACATGCTACTCATCCTACACATGCTACACAACATCCTACACGACATGCTACACATCATACACAACATGCTACACAACATACACAACATGCTACACAACATACACAACATCCTACACAACATACACAACATGCTACACATCATACTACACATCCTACACAACATACTACAAAAAATGCTACGCATCATGCTACACAACATGCTACACATCTTACACAACATCCTACACAACATGCTACACAACATCCTACACAACATGCTACACAACATACACAACATGCTACACATCCTATACAACATCTTCCACAATATGCTACACAACATCCTACACAAAATCCTACACAACATGCTACACATCATACACAACATGCTACACAGCATGCTACACAACATCATACACAACATGCTACACATCCTACACATCATGCTACACAACATCCTACACAACTCACACTCAAACAAGCCTGTTTACATCCTACACAACTCCACTCCTCACAGCCAATCTAGCAGCCTTGCTGACATCCTACAGGTTTCCGGGCTAATCACAGCACTGAAACAGCGCTTGTTAAAGTTGTAAATGACATACGTCTTAATACTGATGCAGGCAAAACATCTGTCTTGGTGTTACTAGACCTCAGTGCTGCTTTTGATACTGTTGATCACATCATACTGCTACATTGACTTGAACACTGGGTTGGGTTTTCTGGAATAGTTCTCAAATGGTTAAAATCATACTTACAAAATAGAAGTTTCTTTGTTGCCATGGGCAACTGTATTTCAACAACTTATCATAAACAACTCAATCTCTTATCATAACTATGCTGATGACACCCAGATTTATTTTGCTTTATCACTTAATGACTTTGCCCCCCTTGAATGTCTCTATCAATGCTTGGACCAAATTAACAACTGAATGTCACACAATTTCCTCCAGCTTAACACAGACAAAACTGAAGTAATTATTTTGGAAAGAAGGAGTCGATGCTCAAAATTTCGTCTGTCCTTGAAACTAAAGGGCTTAAAGCAAAAGAGTCTGTTAAAAATCTTGGCATCATCATTGTGATCTAAACTTCAGCAGTCACATGAAGGTTATCACCAAATCAGCCTTTTATCACTTAAGAAACATCACCAAACTGAGAGGTCTAATGTCAAAAAATGATTTAGAAAAACCTATCCATGCCTTTATCTCCAGTAGGGTTGATTACTGTAATGGTCTGTTCACAGGCATTCCTAAAAAGACCATTAAACATCTTCAACTGATCCAAAATGCAGCTGCCAGGGTTTTAACAAGTACAAAAAGAACCAGCAACATTACCCCAATTTTAAAGTCATTGCACTGGCTTCCTGTAAGTTTCAAAGCATTACTACTTGTGTTTAAATCACTAAATGGGATAGGACCTAGTTACTTGTCTGATATGTTTCAAAAATACATACCTCCTAGGTCTCTCAGGACACAAGAAAAAAATTTGCTTCTAAAACCTGTGGTCAAAACAAAATGTGGCGAAGCAGCTTTCAGCTACTATGCAGCTCAGATTTGGAACCAACTTTCTGAAGACATAAAAATGCCCCTACTGTTACCAGTTTCAAAACCAAACTTAAGACCAAACTTTTCTCAGATATTTTCTATTAATGATTAATTTATTCAGATTAAGGTATGATCCTACGTCAATCTAGTTATCAGAGCACTCGTAGGTGGCTACTATTTATATTTGTGGTTTGTGTGGTCCCTCAACACATTGCCTGACAGCACCTGTGGGGTTAGTGCTATTTTTCCTTGTAGCACAATTTTACGGCTGTGCCTCGGCTTTGGGCCTAAGGGGACTTGGCACAGCTAAGGGACGTCAATGAAGTAGTTGCCCGCCCGACAGGCAGAAAATGTCACTGGAGTCTAGAACTCCGGACCATCCAGGAATATCCAGGGGTGATCCAGACCGATGTTTTCAGCTGAGCCCCCCCTCCGAGTCTGAAAATGTCACTGGAGTCTAGAACTCCGGACCTCTTAATAGAGAGGCCCATAAAGTCTAGAAGGTCAACCCACACCTCCCCATGACTGCTTTGTCTAAAGAAACAGGAATATCCACTATTATACTGTCAGTTGAGGTGTTTGACTTGGATCATTTATTTCTAAGCACAATAGTTACCATTGTAATACAGGAGTGCTTCTGTTTGCTGGATGTATAGGATCACATTTGTAGGTTACAGATTTGTGAATTTGGGGAAATCCTTATTCTAAAATTATTTTTCTTTTCTGTCCTTTATCAACTTTTTATTCTTTTTAACTTTTTACTCTGTCCTTTAATCTTATTAGTTTTTTTTTTTTTACTTTATTTTATCCACTATGTTTTTATTTTTATTTTTGTAAAGCACATTGAACTGCCTACTTTGTGAATGAAATGCACTATAAAAATAAACTTGCCTTGCCTTGCCTACACATCACAATCCTACAGAACTCAATCCTACAGAATCTCTCTCTCTCTCTCTCTCTCTCTCTCTTTCACACTTTCTCAACTTGCTCAGTTATATTGAGTGTGTGTGTGCACGTTGTATTCTGTGTGTGTGTGTGTGTGTGTGTGTGGTTGAGGGTTTATGTGTGTGTCCGTGTGTGTGTGTGGGTGAGGGTGTGTGTGTGTGTGTGTATTGTGTGTGGTTGAGGGTGTGTGTGTTGTGGGGGTTAGCAAGGCAGGCCTGCTATAAATTAGACTAGCCACCAGCAGTAGGGGGCTCGGTGGGGATGTGTGTGTGTGTGTGTGTGTGTGTGTCAGGCTGAGACAGACTCACACTGCGGTGAGCAAGCCGCTGTTAGATGTGGATTTATGGCCGAGAACAACGCAGGACAGTTCCAGTTACTGAGCACCCAGTCCTTTCGAGGAAACAGGAAAAAAGTCTTTCTGGGTCATGAAGTGTAGAATAGGGGGGGAATATCCCCGATCTGTACAATACTCCTTTCAACATGCATGTGTGCAGACACACACACTCACACTCACTCACACACACACACACACACATGAGCACGTACACTCAAAAACTGTTGTTGTTGTTGTTGTTGTAAACACAGCAAAAATGGCGTCTGGTAAATCAATAAACATCACATTATGAAATGCACGTGTCTGCTTTGAAAGCTCTGTATGAGGACCTGAAACATAAGGGCTCAAATAAAAGACGCCTGAAGGTTGAGTTGCTAATAATATTACGCTTCAGTTTTCCCAGCTTCTGAAAGAGCTCCTTTGACTCCTTATGCAACCGGGAGCGCTTTGGTTCACCTCAAAGGCAAGACAGCGAGTCCGCAGCTGCACACGCACTCAAACGCCTCCTGACAACCTGATCGCATCTCTGCCAGAGCCTTGTTCAAGGACTCAAGAATTCAAGGACTCAAGGATTCAAGGATTTTTATTGTCACAGACTTCTTTTTTAAGGATGTGAAAAAATGTAAATATATATATATATATATATATATATATATATATATATGACAAGGGCTGCATAAGCTTGGGGATGGCTATCCAGTATGAGGTTACAGAATGGTGTGGATAAAGGCAGCAGTTATGGCATTAGCACTACTCCCACACATTAACCAGGACCACACACACACACACACACACACTTATACATACACACGCGCACACACACACACACACACACACACACACTTACACACACACACTAACACACACTCACACACAAAGGGGAAGGGAGGGGTATGGGAAAAGAAAATGTCGCTCAAGAGAAGAGGGGCAGTAGGGCATTTAAATGACTTCCTATTAACAGAGTAATCTTGTGGCTTTTTAAATAGAATTGGGGCCACTTAAGGCTTTTTTTTCCCTCCTCAATCCGTCAGGCTGAAAACTGTGTTGAGAGCCTTGCATAATTGCACCATGTTTTTTTTTTTATTGTATAAGGGGGGTAAGTGATGCCTTAGTTATGAAAGCTGGTAACAAAGACAACATTCAGCGGAGTTTGCAGTGCACAGAACAAATCAGGGATTCTTAGAATCTCAGAAAGTTGCATTTTTCCCTCCTATCCTCTCTTCTCCTCTCCTCTCTTTTCCCCACCAACCCCACCCCACCCCCACTCCCAGTACTCCAACTGCTAGTGGGTCTGACAGGGCCCGGGTTTCCAGGAAAAAACGGAGTGTGAGTGAGTGTGTGTGTGTGAGTGGGCATGCATCTTTAACGGCGTGCCTCTCCTCATGGGGCTGTTTGAAGTGCAGGCACGAGGTTCATGTTTTAACTCATGCAGCCTCCTCCTCCACATCGCACGCACACACACACACACACGCACACACACATATGGACACACACAGATACAGACATGCAGAAATGCATTCTTTTCCAATGCCTGCAGACTGTCATGTCATTTCCAACTATAGATGGATTATTATCTGATGCACATACTGACAGAAGTGCGCTATTACTGTATACAGATAGTTCCATCAAACCACTGGGGACTATGCAGCACTATATATCTAATGCTGAGAAGTACCAGGGTCACACAAATGGACTCACATACACACACTGACACACACACACACACACACAGTCTTGGGGTCACACAAATGGACTCACACACACACACACACACACACACAGTCTCGGGGTCACACAAATGGACTCGCATACACACACACACACACACACACACACAGTCACAGGGTCACACAAATGGATCGACCCAGAACCGATCTCAAGCAGTCTTAGGGTCTCACAAATGGACCGATCCAGGGAACCCCTGGGTTACACAAATGGACTGATCTGGAGTAACCCCCATGGTCACTGAAATGGACCGACCCAGAGCAGTGCAAAGCTCCAAGTGATGTGGTAGGAGACAAATGAATGTGCTTTGAGAGGGGTCCGTTGAGAGTCTCCATGCGTGTGTGGTGTGTGCAGCTGTCCCTGTGCTCTCTCAAGAGAGTCTCAAGCCCCTTCAGACCGCAGGCGTGTTGGAAGCTCCATAGTTACGGTCGCTTAGCTATTTTGTTTTGGTGTTTTCTTGTTAGCAGGCTACAGTTTCCAGCTAGCAGCGTGCTTGGAGTGGGAGGCAGATGCAGATGAGAGCATGTGAGCAGCAAACATCTTGAAGTGGTTTTATATGTTTGGGGTCTGTGCTTTGGTTGTAGTATCAAACGGGCCTAGTGCACTGTTTGTGATGTTAATGCTCCATGTGTCATTGTTTGTAGAATCAAACAGGCCTTGCCTTCTCCCTCTGGTGTCAAATGGGCCCTTGCGTTCTGGTTCTACTGTAGTGTGAAATGGGTCTTCCATTCTCCCTCCAGTGTTAAACAGGCCTTGCTCATTGCTCCGCTTCTAGTGTTAAACAGGCTTTACTCGTTGTTCTGCCTCTACTGTCTTAAACAGGCCTTGCTCATTGCTCCGCTTCTAGTGTTAAACAGGCCTTCTGCTTCTAGTGTTTAACAGGCCTTGCTCATTGCTCAGCTTGTAGTGTGAAACGGGCCTCATACGGGCCTTATTCTGCTCTGTTTCTGGTGTTAAACAGGCCTTCTGCTTCTAATGTTGAACGGGCCTTATTCTGCTCTGGTTCTAGTGTAAAACAGGCCTTCTGCTTCAAGTGTTGAACGGGCCTTATTCTGCACTGGTTCTAGTGTTAAACAGACCTTCTGCTTCTAGTGTTAAACAGGATTTGCTTGTTGTGTTAAACAGGCCTTGCTCTCTGTTTGTTGTGTAGCCTGAGGGAGCAGCGCATGCTGTCGACATGGGTGACAGACCTCAAGGGAAACCAGAGTGGGAGGAAGTTACCTCACGGGGAGCCGGAGAAGGAGGAAGTGACCTCACGGGGAGGAGGATGTGCCACTGAATTAAAGTGCAGTCAGAAATGCTGGATGATATCACATTTGTTTATGTTTTGCCTCTTTGAAAAGCCAGAATCTTCTTCCTATGGTAAGAAAAACAACATCTTATAGAGACCAACGTCTATTTACCTAACTTTTCTACATTTCAAGGGCATTTTTTTTCACGAACTTTCAAGGTTTTAATCATACAGTCTATGGTTTTAATGAACCCATGGGGACCCTGGCTGACCTTCTAAACACAGATGTGAGCCTTTAAAAGCAAAACAACCGATGCTCTCTTTGTGGTAGTCAAGGAACCAAATGTATAGATAGCTCTGACTCATGAGGTCAGCATTTTATGGTTGGGATCACAACAATATAAACCCCCTACTCTCAGGTGCCAGAGGAAAGTAAGAATCATACCTTTTCAGAATCAATTTGGATCATTCTCGGGTGAGGAACGTATTTCAATGAATAATTCACCACAATTCTCAGTTCTGTTTACTTTATTGAAACCATGCTAGGCTAATGTGCTAACTTTTAGAAAAGCAACAATCCACTAGAGGTAGTGCGCTATATGTTTTTTCTACTGCTACTGTAAAGGGGGTCTATCTGGTCTTACTGAACTCTCTTTTTATCTTAATCATCTGCAACATGCCTAACAACACCCCTTGAGGATTCAAAAAAGTTTATGGATACATGCCTAAAGGTATGTTTGAAATGACAGTATTTCTGTTGTGCATAAAAAGGGGTGGGGTGTGGGGGGTGTAGCAAGATAAAGCATGGAGGGGGGTGCCCATATAAAGGTGAGTCTGGAGAGGTATGGGTTGGGTTGGAGGTCCTGTCATCTCTTACATATGATAGGGATGGGAGGCCGTGTACTGTGTGTATGTGGACTGGGATGCCACTGACTCTAATGGGCTACTGCCTGCTCAGAGCTTGACCTTACCATTGTTCAGACTCAGTTACTGGACTCATGTGACACATAATACAGAGAAAAGCAGCTCAGTTGGAGGGAGATTACTGGTTTGTTTTGGTTTGTTTTTTTCCGCTGCTGCGGGGTGATGGGACCTTCAGATAAAGTGGTCCACTAAGTCAGAGCTTTCCAAACTTAAATAGGCCATGAGAGAGTCCTTGTGGAGCAGAAACAGAACTAATACGAAATAATAAAAGAAATAATAACTAATAGTCATTAATAAACTGTAATTAGATGGTCGTCCGGCAATCTCAGCACCTCACAAGGCAATCCAGATTTTTCACGTGTGTTGTTCCACACTAGTGGAATGACCTACCAAGCACAATCAGAACAGGGGCATCTTCAAAAACCTCTTGAAGACCCAGCTATTCAGAGAGCACCTTCCTTCTAGCACTTGGAAAACCTTCACTGCACAGCAGTTAACTCCACTGATAGGCTCCCATCCCCTTGCACTTTAGATTTTCTGCACAAATATAAATAGTAGCCACCTACGAGTGCTCTGATAACTAGAATGATGTAGGATTATACAGTACCTTAATCGGAATATTATTAATCGTTAAGAGAAAGCATGGTCTTAAGTTTGGTTTTGAAACTGGTAACAGTAGGGGCATTTTTTATGTGGAAGTTGGTTCCAAATCTGAGCTGCGTAGTCACCACACTTTGTTTTGACCATAGGTTTTAGAAGCAATTTTTTTCTTGTGTCCTGAGAGACCTAGGTGGTATATATTTTTGAAACATATCAGACAAGTAACTAGGTCCTACCCCATTTAGTAAGTGTAAGTGTGTGTGTGTGTGTGTGTGCAGTGTGTGTGCATTGTGAGTGTGTGCAGTGGAGTGAGTGAATGTGTGTGTGTGTGCATGTGCAGTGTGTGTGAATTTGTGTGTGTGTGTGTGTGTGTGTGTAAAAGCTGCACATCTCTGCTTTAGACAGACCAGCAGTGTGTGTGTGTGTGTGTGTGTGTGTGTGTCAATATTCATAACATTCACATGTTTGTGTGTATACTCACAAACCCAATGCAACCTGTTGTAGTGGTCAGATTAATGCCGCAATGTTTAGATTTTTTTAATCCTCATATATCACTTCATGATATATTTTGTACATGTTGTTCGGAAGGATTCAGTGAAGTTAGTCATATGCATACATTTTATGGGTGTAGAAAATGCAGTGAAATAGTGAAATTATGTTATTGATATTATGAAATTATTAAAATTACACTGTATTTGAGTAGGTGAAAATTATCCAAACAATATGAGAAATCAGCCCCAATAGAATGGGAAGAGCAAACGGACACTAGTTAGCTTTCCTGCAATACCAAGCTCTACCATCTGTAGGCGCTGTACTACATATATAGCTAGTGAATGTAAAGCTGAAGTCAGTGAAAGTCTCATTTACCAAGATCCACCTCAGCCAAGAGAGGCTGTTAATTTCCCTCCCTTTTCTGTACATTCAAAACATGGTGTTTGAAGTGAAATAGAGCTATTAAACTCTGCAGTTGCATATTCATAACTCATAACTAGTTTTAGCACAGACGCTAAGCCCCACTAGCCTGATTTGATCAGCCGCTTTCACTTTGTGCAAAGCGTCTGAGCACCAGCCATAGGCATTCGTTTTCATGACGATGGGTGGGATACTTTGTGCTTCAATCAATGGCTACTGCTTGGTCATGACGTATGCTATTTCAGATTGGGCGCTAGAGTTCAACGTCATCGCCTTTAGCCCCCGATCTGTTCGCTGATTCGCCAACACAATTTCTTGTCAGAGAAAACGAAAGCTTATCGTTAGTTCCCTGACTAGTTTGGAGGAAAATGTAATTGACCGGAACCACTAGGTGGCGTTAGCCTGGCCAAAGCCCCACCCCATGCCCAATAAACGATTGTGAGGTTTCTGGTGATTCTGAGATTGTCTGCAATAGGCTCATATCCACACTATATATGGCTATTACCTGTAGCTCATGGCCCATATACACTATTGTAGCTAATAGCTTATATTGGCTATTGTAGATCATAGGCCATATTGACTATTACTCAGCTATTACTAGCTCATAGCCCATACTATTAGCTCATATCCCATACTGACTATTACTTCATAGCCCATACTATTAGCTCATATCCCATACTGACTATTGTGTCTCAGGTCATGCTGACTAAGACATATTCACTATTGTAGCTGGTAGCTCATATTATTAGCTGTAGCTCAAAGCCCATTCTGACTATTGTAGCTCATACTAACTAGGCCACACTGATTATTGTAGCTCATAGCCCATACTGACTATTGTACAGTTGCTCATAGTACTTACTATTAGCTCATAGGCCATATTTATTTTTGTAGCTCATAGGCAATACTGACTATTGTAGCTCATAGCCCATCTTGACCATGAAGACTCATAGCCCATACTTTTTAGTTTTATTCCCCCCTGATGGGTATGCTGAAGGTTACACTTTTTGCCAGCTTTGTGGTCTTGTTGCATCATATAAAAAGGGTCTCTTGGCAAATTAAATTCATGCTTGCCAGGCCACCTTCAATGCCTCCACAGAAAAACAAAAGGGAAAGCAACTTATCAAAGGTGCTCTATGAGATATTGCTGGATTTTAGCACAATTTCATTTTTATCTAAAAACTGAAATCGTAGTCATCTCCCCTAGATCAGTTAGCTTTCTAGATAGATAGATAGATACTTTCTTGATCCCCAAGGGGAAATTCAAGGTCCCAGCAGCTTAAAAAATCACACACAACATATACGACAGTAACTCAAAATAACAATAAAATACAAATACTGTGGGTAGAGATGCGCATGAATGTACTGAGGTACAGTATGGGGAGTGTGTCAAGGTAGTTGTGCAAATGAGACCAGTAGTGCAATAGTGCAAGGTTAAAAGTCTATTGACTAGCAATAAATATGTGCATATGTAAATGGACAATAAAAAATATCAGCATAGCAATAAAACAGTTCTAGTATATGGACAATAAGATAACAATAAAATTAGTGCAAGGATAAGTCTGTATAAGTCATATACATGTTCATGCATCAATCAAGTATGCAGGTCAAGTATGACGTTACAGTGTGAGGAGGAGTTGTGCATGTGGGCTAATGTAGCCAGTAGGGTCCCTAGTCAGGGTCAACAATACATAGTATTGTAGAAAATGTCTTGTAATTGTATAAGAGTGTTCAGGTGCAGTTAGACTGCATTCTGCCCCCTGAATACACTATGAAAAAACCCTCATGTCTCACAGGACAACACAGGGGGCTGTAATACTCAAACATGAGTGGTGTATTCAAACAAACATTAATGACGGGGATTGGAACTTAAACATCGGCCAACCAATCGGCAACAATCGGCATCCTCTACCATCTTGTTGTCGATTGGGTTGCTGTGGTTTGTTGTGTTTAGGTTTGTTTGAGTGTTCTTTTGAGTATTACAGCCCCTGTGTTGTCTATCAAGACCGGGGGTTTTCATAGTGTATTCAGGGGGCAGAAAGCTAGCCGATCAAGGGGGGATACCAATGATTTGAGATAAAAATGAAATCACGCTAAAATCCTGCAATATCTCAGAACACCTTTGAAAGATTTGGTCTAATAAAGAGTCTTTCTAGCTGTGTATATCTGTCTGCGTTGTGTTGTTTCTTCTGTGGTTTTGCAAAATTCCCGGAGTGTGAGACAGTTATATACCCAACAAAGATAACAGAATGGGGTGGCAGGCATAGCCTTGGAGGTCCAGAAGAATAACAAAACCATTAATAATGAGGCCCAGGGATTCACACATGCACTGTAGGTGAACAAGCAATAACAAAGGTGAAGGGGGTAAAGAGGGGTCAAAGTGTGACTATAAATCGAGAGAATGTCTACACAGATGGTAAAGAACTAAATAGCTATGGGATTGTAAATGACTCTGGTACCCAGTACATAGTGGTACACAGAACAGAAAACACACAAAAATCTAACACCTTTAAGTTAAAAAATATTCTCTATTATCTATTAAACATAGGCTTGTATCCAATAGCATAGATAGGTCTTTGCTACACATATATAATGCTTAATATACAAACACACTCTCTCTCACACACACATACTTAGTATATTTAAAGCCCTTGACATTTATTGCAAACTCATAAATACCATTTCTATAACACAACAAAAAATAAAAGATGGATGGATTTTGTTTCCTCAAGTAGGTAACGCCAAGTTTCCTTTTTACCCATGAAGGCTTTTTAAACAAGGCATGTTACAAGCTCACCATATTAGCTGACGGGCTCAAGTGCTTCTTAAACGAATGAATGAATGAATGAATGAATGAATGTTCTTTATTGTCATTGTCACAGGTACAATGAAATTGAGAGATGTCTTTGATCAGTGCATCCTCACATAAAATAATAGAATATAATAAATACTTAAGTGTTAATACAGTAAATACACCCAAGCAAGGCCTAAAGCCACATACAGACAGTCAACATACATCCAGTTGATATAACAATCAATCATGTAAGCGCATTCAACAAGACATGTTTAATCGCATTTTAACAGCAAGGGCAGAAATGAGCAACAGGGGCAAGGAAAAACTCCCCATCAGCATTTTTTACACAAACAAGGTATGTCACAAGCTCACCATAATAGCCGACAAGCTCTTATCAAACAGTTCACATGTAACAAGCTCACCATAATAGCTGACAAGCGCTTTTCAAACAGTTCAAGTTACAAGCTCACCATAATAGCTGACGGGCTCAAGTGCTTCTTAAACAAGCCATGTAACAAGCTCACCATATTAGCTGACGGGCTCAAGTGTTTTTTTATTATTTGGATAGTGATAGTGAAGAGACAGACAGGAAATGAATGGGAGAGAGAGATGGGGCAAAATCGGAAAAGGACCACAGGTCAGAATCAAACCCGGGACGCCGGAGTCATGGCTCGACGCCTTAGCCCGCTGAGCCACAACACCTCCCTCAAATGCTTTTTAAACAATACACATGCAGTATACTGCAACATCGTGTCAGCAGACAAGCTGAAGCAACAGTGTCTAGAACATTATATACTTCCATTTACGCAATATATGTATATATATTGTTTACTAGGCCTAGGTAGAGAGTGTTTGTTGTGTGTGAGTGATGTTGGGCAATAAGCCCAAGAAGCCATGAAGGCGAAACGTTAGACCAAGTTTGTCCTTAGTATGAATGTTTTAGCTGAAGTTTAATTAAAATCTTGTTTTTAAACTGACTGGTTGGAAAACCGAAACAAGCACACTGGTCTATCCATGTTTGAGAAGAGGACCTAAGAATTGTTATAGACAGTCTATACTCTATACTATACTACTACTGTTCATTGCTATTTCTCTGCTGAAAGTATAGTACTACATGCCTATATCAAGTCAAGTGTTTTTTTTATGTGTTGAATGTATGGAGAGTCAACAGCTACAAAGGTCAAATTTCTTGTGTATGTAAGTGGAAAAAAGATTCGGATTTTGATTTTGATCTTACCACAAGTAACACTATCAGAGTTCAATACATAACAGAGACACAACCAAAGATTGTAGAGCGCTAGAATCTTTGGACACAACAGACACTTTCATTACCATGGAGACAGAGTAGAACAGTTCAAACATTCTGTTCCTCAACATACTGTACTGTGTAGAAAACATTTGCCAATTCATCAGCGGCAAACTTAAAAAAAAAAAAACACTCTCTGCGTCAGATACTTCTATTACTTTCACACGTATATAGCACTGTACCTCTGCTTTAAGCCACAGGGGTCCTGCTGTCTGCTTTGTGGTGTTGGGAGCACATCACTGCAAGACTTTAGCCAGAGTGCCCTCATGTGGTGGCTTGCACCATTAGGACAGGCTGGGACTACATTTCCCACAATGCCCCACTAAACTACATTTCCCTAATGCTACAAAAGCTGCACAGCTTTCCATTAAGGAAAGAAGGAAGACTGAAATACCAACAATTCCTGAGGTAGACGCAGTCATTATACATTCGTGCACACATGTTAAACAGTGATGTCCCTTTTTTCATTCAGTTGTGCGTTTCTTCAGCAGCTAAAGTCTATAGATGCCTCAGCAAACATCTGGTATCCCCCACCCCCCCACACACACACTATCACACACACACAGAATCAGTGGTTTGTGTGTGTGTATTTTAGATGTGTGTGACGGTGTCTTCTTTGCGCAGGACGCGAATGGTGAGCTCGTACACAGCGAACACCACCATGTTGACGGGAAATGCTCGCAGGCAGTTAATGGTTAGGCTTTTGAAGAAGACGGCCGGGCCCTCGACGCGCACGGTCTCGCTCACGCAGTGGAGGAAGCCGTGGTACCTCCTCTGCTCGCGAGTGCCGTCCATCTGCAGCCGAGCTTTGATGACATCCATAGGCGTGCCCACTGACCAGCCCGCCATGCCCGCCACACCACCTGCCAGCAACACAGCTGCCCACTCTGAAACACACACACACACACACACACACACACACACACACACACGCACACCACACACAGGAGAAGGACATGAGGACACACACACACATAAACAAAGGACAATGACATGAGGATACACACACACACACACACACCCACACAAGAAAGACATGAGGACACATAAACAAAGGACAATGACATGAGGACACACACACACACACACACACACACACACACACAGGACAAGGACATGAAGACACACACACACAGGGCAAGGACATGAAGAAACACACACACATTCACACACACAGACAGACAATCAGAAACACACACACATACAGTACATGGCTTTGCAAAAGGGGAAAGGACCAATAGGAGCAAGCACAGGAAAGACGAGGAGAGAATGGAGGGAGGAGTGGAGAGGAGGATGAGAGAATGAAAGAGGAGGAGAGAGGAGGATGAGAGAATGAAAGAGTGGAGAGGAGGATGAGCTGAGGAGGAGGAGAAGAGTGGAGGGGAATGTATGAGTAGGGGGAAGAATGAGCTGAGAAGACGAGAAGAGTAAAGAGAGGAGAGGTGAGAAGACGAGAAGAGTAAAGAGA